>JAFVLL020040152.1:10000-12500 GCA_021397915.2 Tor tambroides | reverse complement strand
GTGTCTTGATCTTTGTTTGTGTTTACGGATTACCCCTGTTGTCAAGCCCGATCGATGACCCACGCCAGCCCTAGGAATACTCTTTGTCTTGCCTTACACATATCTGTTTGCTGATGCTCGACCCTGCCTGTTTCTGACCACGTCTGTTAATAAAAGCTTTGCGTATGGATCCACATGTCTCTCATCTCGTTCGCCCCGTTACACTCGGCCTCTCTCACCAGTGGCTAATTGAATAATTTCAGTGTGACATTTAGATGGAACTATTAGCGGCTCTTTATCATTACAGCTTGACATTTAAATAATGTTTTCTAAATTATCAGCTCCTGTTCATCCTAATGGCTCATTCACATCACCTTTATCATGCAAATAGATGGCGTGATTACACCACACCAGACCAGACATGACCAGACAATGAGAGAAGTGTGTGGGTGTTTATATTACATTAGAAATGACCATTTAGAGCTATAAAGAATAAAATTATATGCACATGTACACATCCAAACTACTGCTCAAAAGTTTTGGTCGGTATGGTTTTTTAATGTTTTCGAAAGAAGTCTCTTCTGCTCACCAAGGCTGCATTTATTTGATTAGAGATACAGTAAAGACAATAATATTGTGGAATATTATTACTATTTAAAATAGCTGTTTTCTATGTGAATATCTGTTAAACTGTATTTTATTCCTGTGATCTGCAGCTGTATTTTCAGCATCATTTCTCCAGTCTTCAGTGTCACATGATCCTTCAGAAATCATTCTAATATACTGATTTACTGCAATTCTTTCCCTCACTTTAATTAAATCAAACTGAGGGAATGCAATAATAAAGCATGGCCATGATGAAAAAATTTGAGGGTACCAATTAAGTTATATGAATAAATTCTTAATTTGTGGCCACAATAAATATCACCCATCATATTTTCCTTAATAAAAGCTCTCTATTTAATATAAGCAAGTTTGTCACAGTACTATTTTATTGTCATAAGCATAAAAAATAATTTAAGCATTGGTCATGCATCGTAACCCAACATAAAGCATCATAAAGCACTGTAATGCATTTTAACGCAACAAAGCACTGTAACACTGTAATGCAGTATAAAGCATCGTAACGCATCATAAAACATCTTAATGCATCATAATGCAACAGAGCATCATAAAGCATCGTAATGCATCATAATGCATCATAAGGCATGAAGCACCATAATGCAACATCATCAAGCATTGTAACACATCGCAACAAAGCATCATAACACTTCATAATGCATTGTAACGCAATATAAAGCATCGTAACATCTTAATGTAACAAAGCATCATAACACTTTATAACGCACTGTAACGCAATATAAAGCATCGTAACATCTTAATGTAACAAAGCATCATAACACTTTATAACGCATTGTAATGCAATATAAAGCATCGTAACACATCGTAATGCAATATAAAGCATCGTGACACATCATAATGCAATATAAAGCATTGTAATGCAACAAAGCATCATAAAGTATCAGAACGCAACAAAGCACCATAATGCATCATAATGCAACATAAAGCATCAGAAAGCATTGTAATGCAGTGTAATGCAACAATGCAACAAAGCATCATAAAGTATCAGAACGCAACAAAGCAACATAAAGCATTGTAATGCATCGTAACGAAATATAAAGCATCATGAAGCATCATAATGCATCATAACGCAACACAAATCATCATAAAGCATTGTAAAACATTCATTAATAAAAGTGCTCTGTTTAATATAAGTTTGTCACTGTACCGTTTTCTTGCTGTAAGAATAATAATGAATCAACCAGCATTGGTTTTGTTCAAAGAAAGGGAAGGATCCACGTTAAAGATTAAAAGTAAGTGCTACAAATCCTAAGCATCACTGACAAATATCTTGTAAAATGTGCAGCGTAATCGGTAATATCGATGCTGTCACATGTTTATTTTAATGGGTTTACATATTAATTTCTCACTGAGGGAACCCTATTTGGAGTTTGTCAGCTCTGGTCACTGTCTGCTTTCATTGCATGGAAAAAGAGTAAACCATGAGTTTTGTTTTCGTGTGAATCATTCTCAACTCAAGTCTGCTGAGGTCAGAGGTCAGTTTGTCTGATTGGTGTGATTTTTTGGATCAGATATGGCTTTATCATTTGCATCTTCACTCGCTCCGATCGCACTTATTACAGTGAGAGTGTAGTTGAGTTTTCACACTGTCACTGATAATGTGATCCGCTCAGTCTGAAGGTGATTTCCTCTTCATTCTCTGTCTCGCGTCTCTCTCCATCTCGGTCACTGACGGTCTGATGGCTGTATTGACGGACGGAGCGGATCGCTCCTCACACTAGTTAATGAAACGCAGCTCTTCTAGCCGGCGCTTTAATGAGATCAGCGGTGTGACCCGTCGGGCTCGATCTGATTTGTTAGACTGATGTGTCGATCTGCTCGAGAAGATCAGGAGGTCACAGGGTCGCGCTTTAACATGAAGGGAAGCGGGTCGCACCCC
>JAFVLL020040152.1:0-5000 GCA_021397915.2 Tor tambroides | reverse complement strand
CAGGTGTAATAGTAAAAACACAAGATTTCAAAATATTTGCTTATTTCATATGTAGACATGTTAGCCAATGGGTGGGTTTTGGCAAAGTGGGTGTTTGCATTGAAGTCTTAAAGGACACACGTCCCTTTAAACAGTGTTCAAATCAGAGAGCTAAAATCAAGGTAGAAAGTGGCTTTTTATTCCTAAATTATGTTTTTGATGTAGAAATCCTACTTTATGAGTGTTATGAGTGCACCTTAGGAAACATCATAAAATAAGAAAAACGCAGTTCACGACCTGTTAAAGTCTTTTTTGTGTGTGTGTGGTTTATGTTTGGAAAGTGTAGTTGAACTACTTTATTTTAAGTGACGTGACATACGGTCAAGTATGGTGACCCATACTCGGAATTTGTGCTCTGCATTTAACCCATTCAAAGTGCACACACACACACACACACACACACACACACACACACACACACACACACACACACACACAGAGCAGTGGGCAGCCATTTATGCAACCTTTGGATTACGAGTCCGATTCTCTAACCATTAGGCCACGACTTCCCCAATGAGTCTTTATGAGTGTAGTTCATGAAGCTTCAGCAGCACCAAACAGAGTAAATGCAGAAGTTAAACTGCACATTACACATGCAAAAAGCAGTACTGACACACACACACACACACACACACACACACACACACACACACACACACACACAGAGACCCCTGTAGGCCTGGTGTGAAGGCCAGAGACTCAGACTCATCCATCGCCATCAGCTCTGCAGAAATGAGAAACAGTGAGACCTTCAGCAGGAGGTCAGAACCCAGAAACAGCCTCCAGTTCCTCAACCATTACACGCACACACACACACACACACACACACACACACACACACACACACACACTCGTGTCAGGTAGGACAGTATGCCACCGCGGGCCGCAGCTCATCTCCACTGAGCTCAAACACACTCAACATCACCGAAGGCCTTCAAGTGCAGATGGAAAGATCACGGTTCTGAGCTACACCAGCAAAGATGAAGAAAAAAAATAAATAAAAAAAAAATAAGTAAAGAAATAATTTAAAGAAAGAAGTATAAAGATCTAAAATATACTATAAACATTAACTTTTTAGTGTAGTGTAATATTAAATATATATATATATATATATAAATAAAATACAGTATGTACATATTCTAAAATATAAAATTTTAGTGTAAATATGTATAGTAAATGTGTTTGTGCGTGCAAGTTTACAGAGTTATAAAATATACTATGTAATTCATAAAAGATATAGTATAAAAAGCATATATAAATCATACTGTATGAAACATTATAAAAGTATAAAAACCATAAAACATACATAATACATACAAATAGGTTTGAATATGTATCATGGTAGATAGATAGATCTTGGCAGATATATCTTTTTCAGTTAGAGTTCAAAATTATGTCTCATCAACATTATCTCTCTCCTGTGGGGTTCCCCAGGGTTCTGTTTTGGACCCGTTGCTTTTTGCTTTGTATTTGTTGCCTCTGGGGCAATCGATAAGTACTTTTCAAGGTATATGCTATCACTTCTATTCAGATGATATTCAACTTTATATCTCTTTTAAGCCCCATGAAATTACGAAATTATCTCTTCTTTTAAATTGTATAAATACTAAAGTCGGGATGGCAAACAATTACCTGCAGTTAAATTCTGAAAAAACAAACAAAAACAAAACACAAGTGCTTATCTCTGCTCCTGCTAATCTTCTCCTTAAGGTGATGGAAAAGTCTTGCCCCTTATGACATTCTGTTAAACCTTGCCTTTGTAATCTAGGTGTTCATCTGGGTCAAGCCTTCAGTCTTGATCAACATGTTAAAAATTTGGTTCGATTTTATCAGTTGAGAAACATTGCAAAATTGAGGCCATCTGTGTCAATAGTGGAGATGGAGCTGATTACATTTGCTTTTATTTCCTCCCGCCTTGATTATTGTAATTGTCTTTTTACGTATCAGAGTAATTCATCCCTGAAACGATCACAAGTGGTTCAAAATGCTGCTGCTAAGCTTTTAACTAAGTCACCAAAGAGATCTCACATTACACCAATTTTAATTACCTTACATTGGCTCCCAGTCACATTTAGTTCAATTTCAAAATCCTTGTCTTGGTGTTTAGAGCATTGCAAGGCCAAGCTCCTGTTTAATCGCTCCAGATTAGACAAAAGGTGACTGTGCCTTTGGGGTAGTTGCTCCCAAGTTATGGAATGCTCTTCCCTTAAATCTCAGATCTGTGGACACTTTTAAAGTTTACTATGTTTTTTTTTTTTTTGCATGTTTGTAATTGTTTTTCAATTGTTGTATGTTTTTCTCTATCTTGGATGTAAAGCACTGTGACGCTTGCTCTAGAAAGGTGCTATAGAAATAAAGTATTTACTTACTATGGGCATTAAACAATTTTTTACTTTTCAGTCTGAGTTAAATTTATTTTTTAGCACATTTTATCTGTAAAAGAAAACCTGCTTAATTATGCACACCTGAATATAAGGATTTTTCACTTCCAGCCTTCATGGACAATTATATATCACTTATAAATGATTAAATACAAAATTAATAATTGGTACAATGTGCTTGGAAAAAAAATATGATCATAATATTAACTTGCATAATGATAGATAGATAGATAGACAGATAGATAGATAGATAGATAGATAGATAGATAGATAGATAGATAGATAGATAGATAGATATGCACTCATATTCAAGATACAGGCTATGAAAACCATTCTTAAAGGGACAGTTCACCCAAAAATGATCATCATTTACTCGTCTTCATGTCGTTCTAAGCCTGTATTTTGAAGAATGTTGGTAATCAAATAGGTTTAGTTCCAACTGACTTTCATTATACGAACAAAAACTGTTCAGTTCCCAATATTTTTCAAAATATCTTCTTTCATGCCCCACAGAAGAAAGAAACTCATACAGTTTTGAAATGAAAAATGATGACAGAACCGTCCCTTTAATATTCTTCTGTAATATGGCAGCATTTATCAGATGGTCGCGGTTACCTGCGCATTTGGTGCGGGCCCTCAGCGGCGGCCCCGGGGCCCCGGTTCCTCCCTCCAGGGGCCGCGTCAGCAGCACGCTGATCTCGTACTCCGTGTCGGGGTCCAGATGGCCGATCTTGTGCGAAGTTTTATCGACGGGCTGCAGGTCGTACATGGTGCCGGAGACAGTGCGGTACTCCACCTCACGGTTGATGATGGGCCCGTCTCCATTGATGGAGTTCGCATTCAGCTGGATCCAGAGATATGTGGCCCCGACCGCCATGAGCTGAGGAGGAGCGATGGGAACAGGCGGCTCTGGGAGGACAGACAGAACATTTAAAGTGAATAACAGCGGCATTACAGCAAAAATATCAGCCGTTTAATCCATTCATAATCCATAATAACTCTTCCTCCAGTGAAAAAGTGCATCTCCTGTTGTCTCTCACATCTAAATCCAGCCACATATTTGTTTAGAGCTGTTTTGTCTTGTAAATGCTGCTTGATCTGTGCAGATTTCTCTCCTGATTCAGACCAGAACACTTTTTCACTGGAGGAAGAGTTGTTATGGATTATGGACTCATATTTGAGTTAAAAACGTCTTAATGCTGGTTTTGTTTCAGCTTTTGTGTTCTCCAGATGTTAACTGATGGACTGGAGTGCTGTGGATTATTGTGATGTTTTTATCAGCTGTTTGGACTCTCATTCTGACGGCACCCATTCACTGCAGAGCATCCATTGCTGAGACGCTGATGCAAGATATTAATACAGTTTTCTGGAAAATGCATCAAACTGAAGTGAGTTTATGCTTAAAACAAGAACAAATATCTGCAAACGGGGCCATAAAAATTCTAAACTAATTCAAAAGGCAAACGGATAGTTTTCTTTTTTCTTGTTTTCAGCAAAAACTCACTTATTTTTGATGCATTTCCCAGAAAACAAGACTTAAGTCATTGTGCATCTCTATTAAATGCATCTTGAGTTAATGTTTACATATTTGTACTGAAAAAACAAGACAAAAATCTGATTTAAAAAAAGCTTTTTAGCTTCGTGACAGTTTTGAAAATCTTTTCCATGTGCAATAACTGTATTTTTCTTTCTTTTCTTTTTTTCCCCCCAGAGTTTGACAAAATGTCACATTGCTGTTTTTATCAGCTCGTGTCCTTAAAGCAGAAATAACTGAGAATGTCAACATGTTCTCCTGAATGTTCCTCTATCTAATGCTGGAAAGACTCACCGATTCACATGAATCATCTCTCAAGAGTCCTCCAGACGGCCCTGTGTGCCGCTTTACATCATTTTGTGCAGGGAAATAAATATAGCACCACTGTGATTCTGTTCTATAACTTAAAATCAAACAATAAACAAAATAATTCCTGTATATCAGACAGTAGAGATGTTTGATTCCTAGGAAATGCATGAACATAAAATGCACAGCTTGAATGAAATGTAAGTAATATGGATAAAAGTGTCTGCCAAAAGTACGTTTATATTAATTTAAATGTTAATCATAGAGTAAACTGCGTAGTGTACATTTCAAAAAGACAAGTTCAATGCAATCACATTATTATTATTATTTTTGCCAGATATAGACTGCTTTCTATTTGTTTTTAAAGAAATCATATATTTCGTTGTCTGATAATTACATAAAAAGACATAAATCTGTCAAAAAAGGTAGATGTTCTAGTATAAAGCAAAAGCATCTTGTTCACACGAAGTGCAGATAATCATAATAATAAATCAGATTTATAGTGTGAGAGTTTGTTGTTTGCAGTCGGTCAGATATGAGTATTGATGAAGACATGAAACTGATCTGATCTCATCTCCAGAGTCTCACGCCTGCGGCGACAGCAGCTGAAATACAGACACCGCAGCACCAGGAATAAAAGATCAGCATTCATATTTACTGCAGACACTCACGAATCATTCAGACCAGAAAAACACAACCTAAAGAAGAAACACACACTGAGTCCGTGTATGAACTCTTTT
>JAFVLL020040151.1:0-28612 GCA_021397915.2 Tor tambroides | reverse complement strand
TTAAGTTTAACTCTTTCCCATTTTTTTCAGTGACAGTTGAGAATTGTTTCCAGGTGTCTGACTTGCCTTGCTTTGCTTTTGTCAAGTAAACAGCCACTTTAATTTTCTTCTCAATTTAATGTGTTGACTCCATTTCTATTACACAACAAATCCCACCATTACCTGAGGGTCTCCCTCGAAATTTTCTGACCGCCCACTCCCGCCCGCAGCAAAGGTAAAACCGCCCGCTCCTGCGAGATTTGCGTTGGGTCCCGCGGGAGCCCAAACCCAATGCAGCCTTCTACTCCACCGTCTCCTCGCTCCTCTGCTCCCTCGAATCCCTGGAAAAGGAAAAGAATGATTACCACCAGATAAGACCATTGCTTCCTCTCCACTTACGGCTCACCTGGACTCTCTGCTCCCTTGATTCCCCTCCTTCACTGTTCAATAAACCTGCTGTTTGCATTTGATCTTACCTCTGTGTCCCGTGTCTATCTGCTGACAGTTATCTGTTATTTATTTGAAATAATTAAAAGAAGCGTTTCATGTCTATCCTTGTATCATTAACTTGTCAAGATTGATATAGGATTTAGAAAGTAATTAGTAATAAGTAATTAAATACTTTTTGGAGAGTAATTTGTACTGTAATCTAATTACACTGTTTAAGATGTAATTAGTAACTAGTAATTAATTACTTTTTTAGAGTAACTTACCCAACACTGATCATCATCCTCCTGAAGTTAAAGTAGGCCTAGAAGATACACGGTTTTGTGTTAACTAATTTGAAAACATTCTTTTATTACCTTCAATGTAAACACTTACCCTAATGTTGCTGATAGCAGATTTACAGAAATGAATTGGTGCTTTTTTATAATTTGAATATTTCACTATTATGTTAACTATTATTATGACTGTTATTAACTGTATTATTATTGTTCTTAATAATAATAGGCCTACTAATACTGCTGCTGCTGCTACTACTAGTACTAACACAAACAACAATGTGTAAACATAATTAGAAGAGTGGAGAGCGAATGTGGTAACGGTATATTAAATTGCTGATTTTTTTTTTATTAACTCATAAGTTAACACACCATGCAACAGCAATCTCAGGACCAGAGGCTAACCATTAGAATAAACTGAACATTACAAAACCCTGTGGAAGAGCCAATGTTATGCAGTGCTCAGAGACTGCTAACCAGACAATTATAGGAAGCATCACACCCTCGACCCATCTTTTATTTCACAGAAATGTCAATTCTGCTTTAGCCAGGCACACGAGAGGAGCCTCCCAGCTGCGCTGTATTTGAATGTCTAGTGTACAGTCATAGAAACTGAAATGTCAAGATCCATAAAAGAGCTTAGTCTTCAATATAACCCGGTTAATGAAAGCAATACTTTTACTAGTGGGGATATTGTGGAGGGACGAGTTGTTTTGGAAGTAACCAAAGAAATAAAGGTGAACAATTTTTTTGTGAAGTTGACGGGGGACGCACATGTGCACTGGACTGAAGGCTCAGGTGACAATGAAAGAACTTACAGCGACCATGAGAGATACTTCAAACTAAAGCAATACTTCATTCAAGACAGCTCAAAGAATGGTGAGTTTGCACAATGTAGAAAACTTCAAATATATAACAGTATCATATTAATATGTGAGCCTGGACCACAAAACCAGTCATAAAGAGTAGTTTTTTTGAAATTGAGATTCATACATCTGAAAGTTGAATAAATAAGCTTTCCATTGATGTATAGTTTGTTAGGATAGGACCATATTTGGCAGAGATACAACTATCTGAATATCTGGAATCTGAGGGTGCAAAAAAATCTAAATACTGAGAAAATCCCCTTAAAAGTTGTCCAAATGAAGTTCTTAGCAAAGCATATTACTAATCAAAAATTAAGTTCTGATATATTAACAGTAGGAAATTTACAAAATATCTTCATGTAACATGATCTTTATTTAATACCCTAATGATTTTTGGCATAAAAGAAAAATTGATCATTTTGACCCATACAATGAATTTTTCACTATTGCTGCCCAATACTATACCCTATATTCACTATACCCGTGCTACTTAAGACTAGTTTTGTGGTCCAGGGTCACATATTAGTAGTATTAAATTACTATATAAATAAAATAATACACACGTATACATATAGATGTGTACATTCATAAACAGGATAGAGGCAAAATAAATGCTCAGTGAACTTACAACCTTAAAAAAAGAGAAGTTGGTTTGCAATAAAGAAATTGTGTCATAAAAATGAGAAGTACTAATAACTGACTACTTTTTATGTCTTGCTGTAACATCTACAGGAAAAAGTGAAATAAATACAGCTCTTTTACATGGAGAGACTTGTAAGTAAATGAGTTTAATATATACCTTGCAAGTAAACTGCATAAAATAAATAAATTACATACAATTTTCTCGTAAGGTACATGAAACCTGAAATGATTGTTTGCTGATAGTAAACTACATATGCTTTTTGAAAAACTCTTGTAACCCATACCATGCCTTGTTCATCAGATGGACCAGTGATTAGGCCAGGAAATCATGTTTTTCCATTCAGATTTCAGCTGCCTCAACAGTGAGTGATACTACTGATGTGCCTTTCAAAATACATCTTCAATTGTTTTTGTTCCTTATTGTGTAAATATGTGCACAGTGAAATAATATTCAGCAGGTGTCATTCACAGCCCATGAACACAATATACAGAACAAATTCCTTCCAGTTCCCTATCAGTTATAACATTAAAGCAAAACTGACTCACAATTTATTACCATCCGCTGAAAAGCAAATGCCAGTCATATTAATTGGTTATTATTCTACAACAACAATTCCAGAAAAATTGGGACATTCTGTAAAATGTAATAACATCAATAATCTGTGATTTGTTAATTCTCTTTAACTGACAGAAGTGCAAAAGTACAAATAAAATATTTCTAATGTTTCACTAACCAACTTAAATGCGTTTTGTAAATAGAAAAAAAAATTGATTTGATGGCTGCAAAACACTCCAAACAAGTTGGCACAGAGGCATAACAAAAGTGAAAAAATTTACAATATACATGTTAAACTGGTTTGAAACAGTCCACATTTCACATTCACATGCTATTTTCACATCACATTTCTCAATGCAAAATTGCAAAGAATTTAGGTATTTCACCATATACTGTGCATAATATTGTGAAAAGATTCAGGGAATCCAAAGAAATCTCAGGGCAAGGCAGGACACTTCAGTCGAATGTGTGAGCTTTGAGCCCTCAGATGGCATTGTATGAAAAACCGTCTTGATGCAGTGTTAAATATAGCCATATGAGCTCAGGAGTACCACTGTCACTTAACACAGTCTGCCTCTGCATCAAGAAATGCAACTTGAATCTCTATTTACAAAAGGGGAAATCTATACATCAGTTTGACGCTAGCATGTTCTCTGGATCCAAACTCATCTCAGATAGTCAAAAACACAGTGGAAATGTGTGCTGTGCTCAGACGAGTCCACATTTCAGCTTGTTTTGGGGGAAAACAAACATAAATTTTTTTAGTGGCAAAGACAAAAGGGACAGTCCAGATTTTCATCAGCGACAAATACAAAAGCAAACTTCTGTCATGGTATGGGGGTTTATCAGTGCAAACAGTATGGGTGACTTGCATGTGTGTGAAGGTACCATTGAGGCGGAGCCATATTGGGATTGTACAGAGACATACACTGTCATCAAGATGATGTCTTTCATGGGAAGTCCATGGTTACTAGACCAAGACAATGCCAGGTCTCATTCTGCATATGCTACAACAGTGTGGTTTCATAGACACATGTGGATGTGACTGACTGGCCAGCAGATCTGTCTCCAATTGAAAATGTATGACCAGTCTTAAAAAAAATAACCAGACAACGATGACTATAGACTGATGAGCAGCTGAAGTGTTATATCAGGCGAGATTGGGATTTCCCAAATGATTAAACTTTGTAACTAAAAGGAAAGTTGATGTGACACAGTGGTAAACCTCACTCTGTCCCAACTCCATCATTACTTTAAAAAAAGGTCAGTCAGTCAGAAAAATCTCAAGAACTTTGAATGTATCCCCAAGTGCAGTTGTCAAAACCAATGCTATGATGAAACAAGCTCTCACGAGGACTGTCTGAGGAAAGGAAGACAACGAGCTACCTCTGTCGCAGAGGATAAGTTTATTAGAATAACCAGCCTCAGAATCTGCCTATTAAAAGCACCTTGGATTACAAATGCATCTCAGAGTTCAAGTGGCAGACATTTCAACATCCGCTGTTCAGAGGGGACTGTGTGAGTCGGGCCTTCATGGTCGAATTGCAGCAAAGAAACCACTGCTTCAGAAGAACAAAAAGCAGAAGAGAGTTGCTTGTGCCAAGAAACACAAAAAAATGATTTAATCAGTGAGAAACTGTCCTTTGGTCTGATGAGTGCAAATTTCTAACCAAAAAGAAGGTGAATGGTAAATGGATTTTTGGTTCTAACCACCGTAAAGGGGGTGAACGGATGGTTCCTGAATTTGTGGATCCCACTGTGAAGCATGGAGGAGGAGGTGTGATGGTGTGGGGGTGCTTTGCTAGTGACACTTAACCAGCATGGATACCACAGCATTTTGCAGTGACATGCCATCTTATCGGTTTTGCATTTAATGGGGCCATCATCATTTTCCAACAGGACAATGACCCCAAACACACCTCTAGGTTATGTAAGAGCTATTTGTCCAAGAAGGAGAATGATGGTGTGCTGCATTAGATGACCTGGCCTCAATCTAAATCCAGTTGATATGGTTTGGGATGAGTTGAAGAGGAGAATGAAGGAAAAGCAGCCAACAAGTATTCAACACCTCTGGGAATTCCTTCAAGATTTTTGGAACCATTCCAGGTGACCACCTTAAGAGGCTGACTGAGAGAATGACAAGAGTGTGCAAAGCTGTCATCAAAGCAAAAGGTGGCTACTTTGAAGAATCAAAAATAGAAAACATTCTGGGTTATTTAACACATTTGTTCACTACAAAATTCCATATTTGTTCTGTCAATTTCATTGTCTTTAGTATTAATATACAATGTTGAAAACAATAAAAAAAAATGAAAACACTGAATAAGAAGGTGTGTCCAAATTTTTGACTGGTAGTGTATGTGTATATATGTAGTGTTTATATGACATATTAAGCACTTTAATGTTTGTCAGAAACTAAAGAGTTTTATTTTTCCCTAATTTCAGAAATATGCCCCCATCTTTTAAAGGATATCATGGCTGGGTTAATTATGTCTTGACGGTAAAGCTGAGCAGGCCTTGGAAGCCAACATCTGCTAGACATACAGAATTAAACTTTGTGCTGAGAAATTATGGAACCAGTGATCACTTACTGGTATGAATTACAACACCATGTTTGACTCATCTATTGATTCACATAAATAGAGAGATGATGTAACCTCTTATTAAAGCAATGAGCCCCAAGAAGCTGTGGTTTATAGTGAATTAAGGGGGGTGGTATGACACAGAGCTAAGGGGGATGGTATGACACAGAGTGGCTTATTGCTTTTATAAAATGTTTGTTCCATCAGGTATTTATTTTATTCATAAAGTAAACACAGCAGCTATTATTTATTATTATTATTATTTAAAAAATATGATAAATATTATTCGTCCACCAAGCAATGTAATTCTGATAGCAGAATGTTTGCCAATCAACACATACAGTTGACGCAGTGGCACAGTATCACTGATGTAATGAGGTCACAGGTATGTGTTTTCAGAGTGGCTTTGAACATGGCTCAACAAATCATAATCAAGGACTGGATCTATCTTGTTCATAAACTGTGATCAGAACTCCAGTAATGTGATTTAAAGTATTTGTCTGTGATTTAGAGATTATTTTAGTTCACTCCATTCAATATGTTGTTTTTTTCATACAGCAACCACAATCTGGCACACAAGACAAGAAGATGAAACTTTTTGGCTCAGGAAAAATGTCAATGACTGTAACAGCTGAAAAAACTGGCTATATGCAAGGTGATCATGTCACATGTGTAGCTCTCAAGAGCCTCTGTCAAAGCTGCTTACACTGAAGACTCTAGCCTGCAATGTCAATTTGTCGAGTTTCCATCAACATACACTCTTAAAAATAAAGGTGCTTCACGATGCCATAGAATAACCTTTTTTGTCTATACAGTTCCATAAAGAACCTTTAACATCTGAAGAACCTTTCTGTTTCACAAAAGGTTCTTTGTGGCGAAAGAAGGTTCTTCAGATTATTAAAAGGTGAGAAAGAGATGGTTCTTTGTGGAACTAAAAATGGTTCTTCTATGGCATCGCTGTAAAGAACCTTTTAAAGCACCTTTTTAAGAGTATATTTGTATGCACATTTTGAGATATTGCATAAAAATCCTAAAAGTTACCTAAAATCATCTAAAATTTTCAAAATTTGTAAAAAAAAAAAAAAAAAAAAGTATATGTATACACTCACTTGAAGTGCATACATTTTTTTATTAGATATGAAGACATGGGCATAAACTATGATAGAAAAATATTTGCTGAGAAGACTGATTAATCTGCATTAAACAAGTCATGGGACTAATAATTTGCTCAGGGACGAAAATAACAGCAGAGCAATGTCTTCGTATAGCATCTCAAAACTCTAGTCATTCTCAGGTGAAAGACTGATGTCAAAATTATTTGATATCCATTTCCATTGATATTTAGCTACTGTGTACTTCTAAACACACTGGATGGAAATGCTGCTTTATCTGTAAATAGTTTTTACATAAATTCAGTTTGAAACTTGGATAATAACTGATTATAGTATTTTTTTTTTTTTCATTATTGATGTATGTTGTCTCTAATTGTTATAATTTCTGCAGGTGAAACAATCAGAGTTTTTGTCGACATTGACAACTCTTCATCTCGTGACGTCAAGCTAAAGTACAGCCTCAGGCAGCAACAGACATTCATTGCTGGCAGGAGCACTAATAGAGGATTCAATTATATAGTCAAAGAGACTAGAGATCGCATCCCTTCTGGAGAAAAGTCAAAATTCATAGTGGACACGACCGTTCCACGTGACCTGACTGTCACCATTGAAAACTGCAGAATTATAAAAGTGGAGTATGAACTCAAGGTGCTAATTTGTCTTCTGTAGTATTGCCATATTTAAAGCGATTGTTCAGTTTAACAAGACTTCCTACCGAAGAGTAAAGCAAAAACATGGTTGTCTTTCAGGTTTATCTGGATGTGTCTTTTGCATCAGATCCAGAAGTCAAATTTCCTGTGGTTATTCTTCCACCTGAACAACAGTGTCCTCCCTGGCAAGGTCCACCTGGAGGAATCCAGCCATATCCACCACCTCAGCCTAACCTTGTGCCTTATCCTGGTGAACTACCTCCTCCACCTGCAGGACTTTACCCCAATCTGTATGACCCTACAGTGCTGCCTCATCCAGGAGCTGCTGCAGGAGTCTATCCAAATCCACATGCCATCCAGCCTGGTTTCCATCCAGCTCCTTCTGCACCAGTTTATGATCCAAATCAAAGCATAAAAGAATCCTCTCCTAATGTGCCTTATTAGTCTCCTTCACCATCAAAACGTCTGAGCACCATTTATGTTTTGTCAATGAGAAGGTAATGGTTTTGTCTGCATGCCTTCTATCTGCAAGCTCAGAGCCTATTATTGTGCTTTTTAAGCTTAGCACTTTTTTCATTATGCAGGGAAATGTATAGACTTTATGTAGCCCCGTCACTTTTCAGCACTGCACTCACTGTCTTCTGTCTACGGTTTGTATTTATATAACATGAAGCTAAGATCTTATGGATGTACGAACCGCTCATTTTAAAATATTCCCGGTCTACTGACATTATGACTCCTGTTTAAAACATTTTAGTGCTCATGATAATTTTTGTTGACTTTACAATAAGTAAATCCACTTCACCTGCTAATTACTCTTTGACAGCAATGCTATAGAAATATACCGAGCTACTACAAAACTGAAGTTCAAAACATCATTTTAAAGATGGCTGCTGGCTTGTTTCTCTGGAGCATATAAGGTCTATAAGCAGCAGCTCTTAATATATATATTTAAAAAAAACTTTATCTCTAACCACTCCTACTGAAATATATTGATAGTACGGTACTTGTATTGATACCTCCATCCATCATGAAATGATCTAGACTATCTATTACTGCAAAAATGCTTGTATGAGTTTCTTTACTGAAGTTATGATTATTTCATAAGATGCTTGTTGGTTAAAAGTCAAATGTGACTACAGGTAACAACAGACCCTATGAAATTATGCTAAAATAACTGTGGTGATATGAGGCATTAATACAGTCTCACTCTTGCTTTCATCTTTGATTATTTTACAAAGCACTGGTTTTTATTAAACATACAAAAGTTATTAAATGACGATCAGTGAGTGGTTATCTGTTTTTCTTTTGTTTGATTAACATTACTAACACAGACAACAGCAATTATATTAAGTAGCTGCAATTTTAAGTCCTAATGCATAGATCCAGTTTGCATAATAGGGCTAGATGTTATAATCCCAATTTTCAGCACCATAGAATATTTTCCCTTTCGCTTTCATGGATGTTGCCAGTGAGACGTCTTATCCGATGTCCATCAGCTTCCAGTATCTGTGCGATCTTTATCCTGGGTGAAAGATGCCTTTTGTTGAGGTAGTGTTGGCAAAGACCTTTGTATGGGGTTTCCACCAATGCAACACATAATCAGTTGTGTACCCCAGCCTCATTGGGTGTTTCAGCATATTAACGCACATCCAATTTCTTTCTCAAATGTTTAAATTCGCTTAAGATAAAACTGACTGTTTATATTAATAATTGCCAAGATGGGCATTTTTGACAAACAGCGTTCTCTGTGGGCACTTCGGATGTGTATCAGTCTGTGATATTTTTTTTTTTTTGGGGCTTATTGTGCTTAACTCTTTTTTTAACCAAACTTTTTGACTCTAATGTTTCAGTATCTTTAAGCAGTCCTGCTCCACGCTGATATCTTTTACTATATTCGTTAACATTTTACCAACTGTTCTGAGGGACCTGTAATTGGCATTTTGTAAGTCACACTGATACGAAACCATCTGCTTAGAACTCTGTACTGAAAGATTAGTGCTGACCAGGTAGGTGTAGGAAGTGCCATGCCCTCAAAACATTTTTTTTTTCTCTTAAGGCATGAACTTTGTCACTCCTGCTTCACCCACAAGAACAGGAAGAACCAGTGTGTAGTTGTCTTTGAATATTTAGTCTAATGTACATACATAGATACAAGAAAATGTCAGGATCCATCAAAGAGTTCAGTCTTAATTTTGACCCTAATTTGGATATTGTGGAGGGGCGAGTTGTTCTGTAAGTAACCAAAGAAATAAAGGTAGGCAGTTTTATAGTTAAGCTCATGAGGGACACAAATGTGAACTGGACTGAAAAAAAAATCAAGAGATGATGAAAGAACCTACCATGACCATAAGAGATACTTCAAACTAAAGCAATACTTCATTGCACGTTACACTGCACAAAAAAATAAATAAATAAATAATAAATGTCTATAAAATATATTTTTTAAATGTTTTAAATTATTATATAAATAAAATAATAAACATTGAGGTGTGCATTCATAAGCAGGGCTTATGCAAAATAAAAAGTCAAAGTTGGGACAGCATGCTTCAAAAAGAGATGTTTGCTGTAAAGAATAAAGAAATAATGAATAAAAATGGATATAATGTACTTGCTGTGATGTCTACAGGACAAGAACAAAGGAATACCACTCTTGTAAGCCTTTCTAGCCAAACCATTAAGATTTCAGCTGCCTTAACGATCAGTGATACTATTGAAGAATTCCTGTCTTTCAACATACATTTTCAATGACAGTTGTTCTATTTTGTGTAAATATGTGCAAACAGTGAAATAATAACAATGCCCCATAAACTCAGTGAACAGAACAAATTAAACAAATTATTTGTGTATTATTTTAGATTAAAAAAAAATAAAAACATAAATAAATTTTACATGTGCTAATAGTGGTAACTGTTATTCTGAATAAATTACAAACCCATTATCATGCATGTGTCAATGATTTTATTTATTTTCTAATGCATACATATTTGTATGACCACAAAATGAAATAGTTAGAATCAGACATGATCACCATCCTCCTGAGGTTCAAGTAGGCCTAAAAGATAAAAGTGCATAAAACTATTTTGAGAACATTATTTTGAAAACATTATTTTATTAAGTTCGATATAAACACTTATCCTAATGTTGCTGAGTAGTAGATTTACAGACATGCAATTGTGCTTTTTATAATTTGAATATTTCACTATTATATTAGTTATTATTATGACTTATTGATTGTTTTATTATTATTATTATTATTATAAGGCCTAATACTGCTACTACTAATACTAATAATAACAACAACAACAATTTGTAAACGTGATGTCGTTGCAAGTTTGACATACCATGCAATAGCAAATTTCAGGACTGAGGGGTAAACCATTAGAGTTAACTTGAACATTATAAATCCCTGTGGAATAGCGGATGTTACGCAATCTTCAGAGAATGCTAACTAGGTAATTGTAGGTAAGAGTCACACACTCAACCCATCTTTTATTTTACAGGAATGTCAGTCCTGCTTTATCCAGGCAAACGAGAGGAGCCTTCCAGCTTCGCTGTATTTTAATGCCTAGTGTACAGACATAGAAACTAAAATGTCAAGATCCATCAAAGAGCTCAGTCTTCACTACGACCCGATTAATGAAAACAATACATTTACTAGTGGGGATATTGTGGAGGGATGAGTTGTTTTGGAAGTAACCAAAGAAATAAAGGTGGACAGTTTTTTTGTGAAGCTGACAGGGAACGCAAATGTGGAGTGGAATCAAAGCGAAACGACCTATGGAGACCATGAAAGATACTTCAAACTAAAGCAATATTTCATTCAAGAGAGCTCGAAAAAAGGTGAGGTTGAAAACTTAGAAAACTAATAGAAAACTTTAAATATATAAAAGTATAGTAGTAATAATAGTAGTAGTATTAAATTACTATAAATAAAATAATACATACAATGTATAAGCACATAAAGATGTGTGCATTCATAAACAGGACATATCTAAAAAAAATGCTCAGTGAACTTACAAGATTAAAAAAAGAAGTCGGTTTGCAATAAAGAAATTTAAAAAAACAAAAAAAAAAACGGGAGGTACTAATAACTGACTACTTTTATTTCTTACTGTAACGTCTACAGGACAAAGTGAAAAGAATACAACTCTTGTAAATGGAGCAACTTGTAAGTAAATTGGTTTCATATATACCTTGCACTAAGTAAACTGCATAAAAATAAATAAATTATATGAAACTTTTTAAAAATTTAAATGAAACCTGAAAAGATTGTTTGCTGATAGTAAACTAAATATGCTTGTTGAAAATCTCTATTGTAACCCAGATTAACATGCCTTATTGTTCATCAGATGGACCGGTGATTAGACCAGGAAGTCATGTTTTTCCATTCAGATTTCAGCTGCCTCAACAGTGAGTGCTGATGTGCCTTTCAAAATACATCTTCAATTGTTGTTCCTTATTGTGTAAATATGTGCACAGTGAAATAATATTCGGTAGGTTTCATTTACAGCCCATGAACACAACACAATATACAGAACAAATGAGTGAATAAACTGTGCCGCATCCTGATAATTATAACAGGAAAGTAAAATTGACCCACCAATCATCATCTTTCTCTGAAAAAGCAGATGTCAATCATATTAATTGCTTATTATTCTAGACGATTTGCTTTAATAATACTGTACACAAGTTTTAAAAAAGTAGTAAAGTATACAGGTATGTTAACTTATTCTAAATAAATAAATAATGTTTGTGTGTAATATTTATATTATATTTTGTGTGTGTGTGTGTGTGTGTGTGTGTGTGTGTGTGTGTGTGTACACATACACACTACCAAAAGTTTGGACACACCTGCTCCTTCAGTGGCTTTTCTTTATTTTTATTATTTTCAACATTGTACATTAATACTGAATTCAAATCCATACACATTCAAAATATGAAAGAATGTGTATGGAATTATGTAGTAAACTAAACAGTGTTAAACAACTCGGAATATGTTTTATATTTTAGATTGTCCGAAGTAGTTACATTTAGCTTTGATGACAGCTTGTTACACTCATGGCATTCTCTTATCACGAGGTAGTCACCTGCAATGGGTTTCAGTTCACAGGTCTTCCTTGTCAAGAGTTAATTTGTAACTTTTCTTGTTTTCTTAATGTACTTTAGACCATAAGCTGTCTTGTGCAGAGGAAGGGTGGGTCAGAGTCAATAGCCCTATTAGTGCTACTACAGCTACTGTATAAAATTCAAATTCATCAAGTAAAAAGAATAGACAGTCCGTCATTACTTTAAGAAATGAAAGTTAGTCAGTCTGAAAAATCTCAAGAATTTGAATGAATGTATGCTGAAGTGCAGTTGCCAAAACCATCAAAAACACAAACACACACACAGGCATTAACTTTACCTTATGCTAATGCATATGTACTGTTTATATGAAATATTAAGCACCGTAATGCTTGCCAGAAACTAAAGTTTTATTTTTCCCTAATTTTAGAAATATGCCTCCATCTTTTAAAGGATATCATGGCTGGGTTAAGTATGTCTTGACAGTAAAGCTGAGCAGGCCTTGGAAGTCAACATCTTCTACATATACAGAACTAACCTTTGTGCTGAGAAATGGCTGGCTATATGCAAGGTGATCATGTCACATGTGTAGCTCTCAAGCGCCTCTGTCAAAGCTGCTTAACCTGAAGATGGTAGCCGCATTGTCAAATGTTGGCTTGAGAGCTACACATGTGACATGATCACCTTGCATATAGCCAACAATGTTGACAGATTTTTCTTTGACCTTCCTATCACATATCCTCAGGTCATTGTGTATATTATTACTGTTCCTGTATATTGTCTTATTTATTGTATACTGTTTTGTGCATGCTTATGATAGCACCTCTCGTTCACATAACCGTAACTATACCATGTTTGGTCTCTATGAATTCGTCTTCAGATTATCTAATTGAGAGTGTATATTATACCTATGCAACATATTAGTGTTCTAAGAATCTTTTGTAGTTTTTGCATCAACACCCAATCGAATCACAAATGCAAAATACCATGGTCTAAGACAAAGAGTCGTAAACTTTCCCTTCAAAAGTGAAAGTCACCATTGGCTCGTTGACCCCCGAGAGGTGTGATCTCCACAAAGTTTAAAAGGCCTCACATCAGTGACCACCTCCCCAGTCTGCGGTTCTTTTAGATCCTAAGAGGATGAGCTAGAACTCTTCTGTGTGTCTAAGTTTGCGCCAGGCCTTGAGGCCTTGACTTTTCATTCATCAAAGATCCTAGGATCTCAGCTGATGGCTCTCCTCGTTCTTCTTCACTTTCCACCTGGGAAGAAACTCCCAATCACCATCAAGTCAGGACATCTTTGGAATTCATCACTCTTCAAACCAGGAAGAACGTGATCGCAAGTCCAAACCCTTGAAACCATCAAGACTTCCATCCGAGACTGCATCGGACACATCCGAACGACCAAGGCAATGCAAGTATTGTACATTTAACTAAACGAAACAGAGGTTTAGTATAAACTATAGAGCCTGTTATAAACAGCACTGATGGTTTTACTCAGGTGGTTAACTGACTCTTTTCTATAGCCTCATTCCCTGTTCTTCTAATGATCTCTTTCATCCACTTTGCTCCCCTTTTGTATGTATGTGTGAGGGTATGTTTTTTTTTTTTTTGTTAGACTAGTTTGTGTTAGTGTTTAGTTAATAAAACTCTTGTGCACAAATTACATGAGTTTCTGATTCTGCCTTGCAAATTAATGTCCCTTTACGATTCCGATCCTTGCTACATGCTCTAATGCATTAACACTGTATGAAAGTATTTTCTGTGGCCACGAAAATATCCTGTCTGTTGATATGAAATTACACTAAATGTTCACTGGACGAACAGATTAGGTGATGGCAATTTAATTCTGCTACAGTTACTACTGGCAGCTGATATAAATAATTGTAATTAATCATAATTAATTGTAATTATTTATATACATTTCCATTTTGAGCTAATTTGCTACACTACACTCAAAATTATAGAAGGATATCAGGAATATCTGAATAATGGAGACAAACTTTGCCCATAAAAGAGGTAAGCATACAGAAAAAAATAGTGGGATACTCAGTTCAGGATGACATACTTAATGCTGCACTTAAAGCTCAAGATTCAAGATTCAAGATTTTTATTTGTCACACACACAATTATACAGAGTATAACCAGCAGTGAAATGTTAGTCAGGTCCGCTCCATGGACAGTGCAATTATATGCAATAGAAACATAAAGAATAAACAAATATAAAAAATAAAAAATAAATGAGGTAGAGATAAAAAAATAAAATATAAAGTAAAATGTGCAAAAAAAAATAAGTGTGCAGGACAGTATACTGTAGACTTAAATAATAATATAAAAAGGAATGTGCAAGAAGAATGTCCCAACAGGTTGTACAGGGTAGTTACATAGCAGCAATAATTATTAATAACTTTATTAGATTATAAGTGGTTATTAAATGGAGTCATGTTGATGTTATGAAACCGAGTTTGAGTTTAGGAGCATGATGGCCTGGGGGAAGAAGCTCCTCCTAAGTCTCTCAGTTTCTGCCATCAGGTTATGGAAGCGCTTACCAGATGGTAGCAAAGTGAAGAGACGGTTACCAGGGTGATTTGAGTCCTTGATGATTTTGACAGCTCTGCTTTTGCAGTGTTTGAGGTAGATGTCCTGCAGGGAGGGGAGAGCAGACCCTGAGATGCACTCAGCTGAGCGCACAACTCTCTGCAGGGCTTTACAGTCCTGATTGGAGCTGTTTCCATACCACACTGAGATGCACTGAGTCAATACACTTTCTGTGGTCCCTGAATAGAAAGTTTTCAGGATTGCTGGTGAGACCCTGAATTTCCTCAGCTGTCGCAGATGGTACAGTCTTTGCCTGGCTTTCTTAACCTGTGTTTGAATGTGTGTAGTCCAAGTCAGGTTCTCAGAGATGTTTACACCGAGGTACTTGAAGCTGCTCACCCTCTCCACAGGGGTCCCACTGATCATAAGAGGAGTGTAGGGCCGCTGCTGACTCTTTCTGAAGTCCACAAACAACTCTTTAGTTTTGCTCACATTCAGAGAGAGACAGTTGTCCTGGCACCATGATGTAATTCTCTCTACCTCATCCAAGTATGCGGTCTCATCATTGTTGGAAATGAGGCCCAGAACCACAGTTTCATCAGCAAATTTCATAATAGATGTGGAGCTATGAGAGGACATGCAGTCGTGTGTGTAGAGGGAGTAGAGCAGGGGACTCAGGACACAGCCCTGTGGGGCTCCTACGTTCAGGGTGATGGAGTTTGAGATGGACTGGCCACTTTCACCACTTGAGGTCTGCCGGTGAGTCACAGAGTGAAGAGTTTAGGCCAAGGTCTGTGAGTTTGGAAGCTAGCTTGATGGGGACTATAGTATTGAAAGCTGAGCTATAGTCAATGAATAGCAGCCTTACATAGTTCCCATTGTTGCTGTCAATGTGTGTGAGGGAAGAGTGGAGGATGTGAGAGATGGCATCTTCAGTAGATCTACTGGGGCGAACTGAAGAGGGTCCAAAGTAACAGGGATGGAGGAGCAAATGTGGCTCTTTACAAGTCTCTCAAAAACCTTCATGACTATTGATGTGAGGGCAACTGGACGATAGTCATTCAGGCAAGAGGGTTTATTGTTCTTAGGCACAGGGATGATGACAGATTTTTTAAAGGAGGTGGGAACCACAGAGGTAGCAAGGGACTCATTAAAGATGGAAGTAAACAAACCAGCGAGCTGATCAGCGCAGGACCTCAGAACACGGCCAGTAATTCCATCAGGTCAACTGCTGGACCTTCGTTCACTTTCTTTAGGGCCCTCCGAACCTCGTCCTCCGACACGGTGATTACATGATTATCGCTGCTCTGCCTGCTGCTTCCTGACGCGCTGATCGGCAGAGTCGCGCTGCCGCCATTGCATTCAAAGCGGCCGTAGAAGGTGTTTAACTCGTCGGCCAGCAACGGATCTGTTCTCACCTCTGCGGAGGATTTGTTTTCAAAGGCACAGATGGTCCTCAGTCCTTGCCACATGCGTCGAGAGTCATTGAGCTGAAAATGAGACTCAATTCTCTCCTTGTATCGGAGTTTGGTCCACTGGTCATTGAGCTGACCAGTGGACCTGTAAACAGTATTGTGTGTATGCGTATAATTGTACTTTTTTGTATGTTTTGCTCATCTCATGCAACAGCCTCATTTAAGATAAGATTAATATTTTGTTGTGGTAAGCAAACAGGTGCCCCGGCCAATTGGGTCTCCATTTATAACAGTGAGCTCTGAACTGAGAGATCAAGAAGAGAGCTCGAAGAAAGGTGACATTGCACAAAATATACATCTATAAAATACAAAAAATTAATTATTAGTGTCATTAGTAGCAGTAGTAGTATTAGTTTTTAAATTATTATATAAATAAAATACACATAGACGTGTGCACGCACAATCAGGACTTATGCAAAATACATGCTAACAGTGAACTTACAAGTCAAAGTTGGGACAGATCATGCTGGAAAAAGAGATGTTTGCAGTAAAGAATATGGAAATAACGAATAAGGATGGATATATTACTTGCAGTGATGTCTACAGGACCAGAACAAAGGAATACAGCTCTTTTAAGTGGAGAAACCTGTGAATAAGGGTTTTTAAATACCTTTCAGACAGATAAGTTACATGAAACCTGAAAAGATTGTTTGCTGACAGTAGACCAGCGAAGCTTCGTCATAACTTTCTTGTAACCCATATTAACATGCTTTATGTTCCTCAGACCGACCAGTGATTAGGCCAGGAAGGTGTATTTTTCCATTCAGATTTCAGCTGCCTCAACAGTCAATGATATTGAAGAATTCCTCTCTTTCAACATACATATTTAATGACAGTGGTTATTTATTGTGTATATATGTGCAAACAGTGAAATAATAACAATGTGTGATTAACACCCCACAAACTCATTGTACAGAACAAATTTCCTATCAGTATGTTATGATATTAAAAGCAAAACTCACCCCCCCCCCATCACCATCCTCTAAATAAATAAATAAATACATAAAATAAATAAATAAATAACAGGTGCCAGTCATATTGTTTGCTTAATATTAACATTTGCTTTAATAAAACCATATTTGCTTATTATTCTAGATCTTTTTTAATAAAATCTTTTTAAAATAAATTGTACAGGTGCTAATAGTGACTGTTATCCTGATTAAATTGAAATTATCATCCACGTGACAATGATTTTATTTACTTGCTAATGCATATATTGCATACATGACCATAATGCACTATAGTATTTTCCAGTCATTTGTGAGAAACTATTTGTATTTTGTCCTAATTTTCCTAAATATGCTTTCACTTTTTACATACTTTCATGGGTGGTTGAAGTATATCTTGATGGTAAAACTGAATGAGCCACTGAAGCCAACATCTTTTAAATATCTGGAATTGACCGTTCGCAAAGAGCTTGATTGACAGGCGATCTGACCAATCAGAACGCAAATATTATGTGCTGCCGCTGCTATCCGCCATCTTGCCCGACATCTACGGCCAGTCTCCATAGAAATCCATGTTAAAACTGGGTAAAAAAGATAGACTGAATTGAAACTTTTTCAATATAACTCAATATAAAAATGTGCGGAGGGTTAAGCTGTGCTGTTGTTGGCTGCCACAGTAACGGCAATAAGTTAAGGAATTCCTTTAAATACTTGTTTTGCGTACCAGAAAACCTGTCATGTCTGGCGCTGTATGCATGGCTTGCAGCGCTTAATTTAAAATACAGACTGTTAAATAATAAAATAATGTTAAAACATGTGCTCTTATCATTCTGTGGACAAAATCCCGTGAACTTCGCCGTTCGCCCCGATCGGGAGCTGTTTATGCACATGTGTGCTCATCTGTTTTCAATACAGCTGACCTCTCATCGCTTTGTCATCTTACCACTCATTAAACTATGACAGTTCCTTTACTGCAAAAAAGACGGTCACTGCGACACTCTAAAGCAGCGGTGTCAACCTCAGTTCCTGGAGGGCCGGAGCCCTGCAGAGTTTAGATCCAACCCTAATTAAACACACCTGATCCAGCTAATCAAGTCATTTAGGCTTATTTGAAAACTACATGGTTTGAGCATTGGAGCAGGGTTGGAACTAAACTCTGCAGGGCTGCGGCCCTCCAGGAACTGAGTTTGACACCCCTGCTCTAAAGTGATGAAACTATGGCACTATGTGCTTTTTTTAAACCATTTTCATAGGTTTCATGTGATATTGTTGGCGCGGAAAATATGTAAATGCGCATGCCCAGTAGCCGCAGCTGTTTCCCTTCTTGCCTTAACCACAAATCAGACAGAAGAGCACATTAACTTCGGTGGACTTAAACTTGAAAAATGGCATGTTCCGCGGTTGAAATAAAATACTTTCTGATGTTTATTCATGTTTATTTCGTGCTTTAAGTAGATATGAAAAGACGATCGGTTCACGTGTTTGAACTGAGGCAATACAGTGATCTTTCACAACACATTAAAGAGCCACAAAACAGTATTTACTGTTTTAATTTTTTTTTAAAATGACACAATTTAAAAGCTGAGAGTCCTGAGATATTGTTTCATACCAGAAGTAACCTGCTCTGTCTTGTCTGTCAGTGTGTTGTCAGTTTTCTCTTTGCTCTGCAATGTATTTTTTACTGCGTGAGAACATGATTTGTAGCGTGAGAGCGGCATTGTTTGTCGGGCATAGCAACAGTAACTAAGGGTGAGCGGTTTTTGCGAACGGTCAAATTGAACTTTAAGCCCAGAATTGATGGGACCAATGATCATTTACTGGTTTGAATTATAATACTATAATCTAACATAAATTATAATTTGACTCTTTAGCACTTATCTATTGATTCACATAAATAGAGAGATGATGTAACTGCTTTGGTTATTTAAACATGATTCTCTCTCTCTCTCTCTCTCTCTCTCTCTCGCTCTCTCTCTCCTAGGTTGTCCTTTTTGTAGAGAGCAGGAAACGCTAGTTAACCATGTAACTGTGGTTCTGTGAATTCCGGATGACTGCCAGAGGCAGCACGGAAGCTGCCACGGATTGCCTGTCAGAAGTCTCAGTAACAAAGGAAACCATGGTCTGGCTGGCCATCGTGGTGCCACAAGTAGCACTCTGTGCTTGCACAGGAAGATCCTGTGTAGAGTCTCCCATAACAGAGGGATTGGAGGAAATGCATTAAGTAGGCAGCTTGGCCATTCATGAGAAAGTGCATCCGGGCTTCTGTCTTTGCGAACCATAAGTGATAGTGAGTGGTCTTCTCTGAAGCAAAAAGATCCATCTCTGCCCTTCCAAACCATAGCCAGATCTCCTGCACTACCTCTGGATGAAGCCTCCATTCCCCTGGATGGATCCCTGGAAAGTGCATCTGCTGTCTGGTTGCATGCTCCCGAAATATAACCTGCCCTCAGTGAAGCAAGTCGTGGCTGACACCATGTCAGGATCTTGTGAGTAAGCTGTAGAGACCTGTGGGATTTTGTGCACCCTGGGGGTTCAGATGGAACACAGTTGTGGTATTGTCGGACCAAAGAAGAACATGGCGGCCTGCCAGGACTGGCAAGAAATACTTTAGAGCCATGAACACTGCACGTAGTTCCAGCAGGTTGATATGTTCTTTGGCCTGAGTAGGTGTCCACCGCCCACAAATGCCCCTCTGATTCCATGTTGCCCCCCAACCTGTGAGGGAAGCATCTGTTGTGACTAACTCCCGTCGAGAGAGAACAAAACCCAGGGGAACGCTTACCGTCAGAAACTCTACCTGTCTCCACTGCCTCAATGCACGTATGCAACTGAGAGAAATTACAATCAGTGGATAGAGATGTCAGGTGGGATTGAGTCGTAGACTGTTGTTCCATAACTGGAGTGGTCGGAGGTGGAGTAAACCGAGGGGAATCACCACTGTAGCAGCCGTTAACATCCCTATTAGTCGTAGGACTGTCCAGTAATGTAAAGACACACCTGGCCAAAAGTGAGTCAAGAGCTGCAGAATGTTTGTCACACGTTCCTGAGACAGGGAGGGAGACATTAGGCGGGAATTTAGAGTCATTCCTATGAAAGCTGTGGTCTGTGCTGGAATCAGACAGCTTTTTTTCTTGTTCACAGAAAAACCCAACTTCTGCACGTCTCAAAAGTAGTTTGGAGTCTTGCTCGGCCTGATGTTTTGTGGGGGCACAAAGCAGCCAGTCGTCCAGATAAGGCAGAATACGCATGCCTCTCATCCAAAGAGGAGACAGGGCTGCGCTCACACACCTTGTGAAGACGCGGGGAGCAAGGGAAAGGGCGAAAGGTAGAACTTTCAACTGATAAGCTTGATTCTGGAAACTGAAACGCAGAAACTTTCTGAGATGAACAGCAATTGGGACATGAAAGTATGCATCTTTTAGGTCAACACTAATCGTCTGCTGCCACAGACCGAAGAACGTCAGCTGTGTGCAGCATTCGAAAAGGAAGGACCTTAAGGAACAAATTCAGATGCCTCAAATTGAAAATTGGGCAGAAACCACCGTCCTTTTTTGGAACAAGAAAATATGTTGAATAGAATCCGTCTCCCTGAACAAGGGGATGAACTTTTTCTATGACTCCCTTCTCTAACAGTGAATGAATTTCCAGAGAGAGAGCCATTGACCGAACTGAGTCTCTGACAACCGTTGGAACAATTCTTGACCATCTGGAAGGCCGGCGTCGAAACTGTAGAGTATATCCCCTCCTTAGAGTTGACAAGACCCAGGGGTCCGCTGTGTTGGTTTTCTAGTACTCCAACTGTTCTATCGAAAAACGATCGACCGACGGCCTGAATATCTCAGGCTTAGTGTGTGCGACTTTTAGTGGCCATGGGTGGACGCTGACGGGGTCCTCCTGGCAGCTGTCGTTGAGGTGGCCGAGAAACTCTTGTATCTTCAGTAACATGAGGCCTTTGATGGGGCTGTGACTGAGGTGTAGCGTGCTGGTGGAAACGGTGGTCCATTGCGGCATAGCGATGACGATTCTGAACTGCTGGCATCTTAAATGTGGAGCTGTGCTGCACCTGCGTCAGCTGGCGAGTGGCTTCAGACAGCTTTACCCTCTTTTCCAACAGTTCTGGAACATTAGGTCCAAAAAGATGCCCAGGAGCGAAAGGAAGATCTCTCAAGGTTTTCTTACAGTCCTCAGGTAGTCGTGCTTGGGCAAGCCACACTTGGCGGCGGGCTGCCAGAAGTGTGGCTGTAAGGTTACCCAGCTCACGAGTTACATGGCCCATAGCCAAAAAAGCCGTTTGCAGGAACTGTGAAATGGAGGGATCAACATTTGCTGGTTCCAGAGTACTGGTGGCAGCAAGAAGTAATTGACAGATTGTGTTTTCTGTACGAGTTATGTAGGCGACAGACTCATACGCCTTTTTCAGTAATGAATCTGTGCGACCACATTGCGCACTAGGACATCGCACATTCCCTCGTAGGGCCTCGTCAGGAGACACCACCAAGGCTGCAACAGGCTGCTCTATTTATGAAGCACGACCCATCCCGATAGAATCGGCTTCAGCCATAGATGCTAGCGTCCGAGCAATCCTTGAGCACCGTTTAGGTGGACCAGAATGTTCGTCACTTCGCGATGTGACCTTCTTCTTCTTAGACGGGAAAAGAGCGCCGCAGACGCCTTGCGCTTTTGAGAGCGCGGAGGGGCTACATCCAACTGACCGAGTTTCACCTTTGAATTAGGATCTAACTCAGCAAGATGGAGACGTCGTTCCGACATAGGTAAGGGACTGCAGTGCAGACACGGGTCCATGAGAGCTTCTCTCAGATGTTGAACACCCAAACACGATGGGCAGATGTCATGACCGTCATCCGGGAGAAGATTATTAGGGCACAGCTTACAAGTCAATGGAAAACCAGTGGCAATCGAGCTGTGAGCCATAGTTCCTCACCATAAACACCCTCGGATAGCACCATAGGGTTTAAGTCAGTCGAAGAGATGGTAATTACACAACAAGACTAAAAAGGCTCAAAGAAAATACGATTCCTCTGGATAAAACTGACAGGTAATGCCAACAACAACAACAAAAAACTCACGACGAGAAAAATATATCTAAAATGGCCGATGGATTGAACCAAGAGGCACAGTGTTAACGTTAACGGGAGACCGCTAACTTATAAGCGCAGATAACACCAGCCACCGGATCGCACCGAGAGGCGCACAGTGCTACCAACGAAAAAATAATGAAACTGAAATGAAAACTCACCAAAAATGCTGCTGAAATGTTCCAAATCCTTTGAAAAAGCGTAAAAGCACACTGACACAGCTTGTGAGGACGATATCTCGCTGCTCTTGTAAGCTGCACTTGACAGCGCGAATATAACAACCTATCTCAACCAGGCAAGAAAGCGAAAGAGGCAGAGTGCTGAGTTACTGTGGCTTATAACACCCCAGAGCTCAGCATACGTCACTACGTGACTTTGTTGGTATATTCTCTCGACCTATCTGGCTGGCACTGCGATAATCCAAAGTATTCATACTGCCTCTGGCGGTCAGTAGGAATGAAACAGAACTGTTTTTCATTTGTTTTTACAGTGTGAAAGGCTTCCACCTTTGTTTTGTATCTTAGAAGAGTGGGTTCATACTTTAGGGGAAGTTTTTACTCCAGCACATTTCATCTATGGACCAAAGTATAGTAGAAGTAGAACTTTATTTTTGGTATGGCTATCAAGAAAACATCTTTTGAATGATGCTGGGTCAACTGATGTTGTGTCTGTTTTAAAAGGGTTATTAAAATCTTGTATTAAAATTGAGTTTACGTATTACAAACTGGTAAACGATATGGAGATGTTTAAAGGCAAATGGGCTGTAAACCACTGTATTTGTGATGTTGATGATTGTTTGCTGTTTTATATTTAATGTAAGTGTAAGGTATTTTTATTTAACCCCCGCCCCAATGATGTTATGTGTAACTCTCAAGCGCCTCACTAAATGCTGCCTTAAAGTTCCCCTATTATGGGTTATGAAAGGTTCATATTTTGGGAGTCCCAAACAACAGGTTGACATGCATGCAAGGTCAAAAAACACTTTAATTTTCTTATAATATGCATTTATTTTTACCTTATTTGCTCAACGACTCTGAATTCATTCAACGATTAATTTTTCCAGACCCCTCCTTTGCGTGACGCTAATCTGCGGTGATTGGTCGATTTCATTTAAAGCAGTTTGTGAGTTTTTAACGCTCCAAAAGCGGCACCTAGTGGCAAAGAATGAATCTGCATTTTCATTCAGACCAACGCGAAAATCCAACTATCCCTGCGTTCCATTCGGAAGGGCTCATCCCTATGCCCTAATCCCTTCAAAGGGTTTATCCTCCAGAGTGAGAGCTTCGAAGGGTTGAAGGGTGTAGGGGACCAAACAACTGTTTCATGAAGTGCCCTTCTGCGTCATCATCCCGTGCCCACACGGAGGCACCGTCATCATGGAAAGAATCTGTGCAAAGGGGTGGCCCGAAGTGTCCATCAGTTGTACCCTTCGAAAATCCTTCATTCCGAAGGGCCCTTTGAAGTGGCTAGTTTTGAGCACTTAGGTTTGGAACGACACTTCAATATGGTGGCCATGATTGTTTCACTCTGAAGTGCCCTTCAGAGGGCAATATATCCCGATTGGAACGCACCACCTGTGTCCCAATGTTCATACTATCCATCGTAAATAGTATGTGAAATTAGTATGTGTGTCCCAAAGCATGTTGAAAAGAGTATGCCAAAAGTCCCCGGATGGTCTACTATTTCAGGTCGATTTTTGAAGTGTGGATCCGTGCACACTCTAATGGTGTGTTCACACCAGATGCGAAGCGAATATGTCACTTGCTCTAGATTACTCGTGGGATGTTTTACGTGTCACTCACGTGAATAAAAACACAGCGTGATAAACCACAGTGGCGATAACTACAATCGCTGTTTTGTATGTTGTGAAAGTCCCAAATATGATAGAAAGCCAAAAGCCGATGTGTCTGAGTTCGCAGCACCATCCAGAGGAGGCTACTGATCCTGCATTAATGTGTGTTACATTTTACTACTGTATATAACGTACACTGATATTATTATATTTTTTATTATTCATAGTTGCATCTCTGTAGCCACGCTAATAAAATACAACTGATTTTAATTGTTTTCTATGCTTCAGACCTATTTCATAACAGACGGCTACAATAATGCTCTCTTTCTGTTTCAACTGGAGGTGTCAATAAGCTCTTCGCTGATTGGCTTGCGCGAGAAGGCATCATGTGAATTTTCCTGTTTGTTATCTATGTTATATTTAATCTGCAACAGCATATGAACTTTTATGTTTGTTAGTAGGGCTGGACGATATGGCCAAAATTTATATCACGATATATTTCTTAATTTCGGTCGATACGATATAATTCCGATATCGATATGAACACTATTAAAAAAAGCCTCATAAAAACTGCCAAGAATGCCCACAACAGATGTCTGTACCTACAAACTTATGAAAAATGAATTTGCCAAGTCTATGAGCCTCCTATAAAACTATATAATATTTTACGGGGAAAAAAACCCCAGCACAAATAAATTAATGTTCACCTTTTATTTGTATTTAGCCTTCATACAAACAGGAAATGTGAAATCACTGTCAAATAAACATCTCAGACTCATTTTATTAATATTAATATATTTAACTTATTATAACATATACACTACCAGTCAAAAGTTTTTGAACAGTAAGATTTTTGTTTTTTAAAGAATTCTCTTCTGCTCACCAAGCCTGCATTTTTTTTATCCAAAATACAGCAAAAACAGTAACATTTTGAAATATTTACCATTTAAAATAACTGTTTTCTATTTGAAAATATTTTAAAATGCAAGTTATTACTGTGATTTCAAAGCTGAATTTTTAGCATCATTACTCCAGTCACCTTCAGAAATCATTCTAATATTCTGATTTGCTGCTCAAAAAAACATTTATTATGTTGAAAACAGCGGAGTATATATTTTTTGACTCAAAGTGAGTTGCTGCAGAAAACAAACAAAAAAAAAATTTGAGCAGCAACAAAAATATGTTGCTGGAGACGGACTTGTTATTGAAAATGCAATCTGATTCTCTGCCAGTAGGAGGCGCTTTGAGAGTGGTAGATTACAGTCTATGGGTAGAATAGCGATTTCCCCAGTAATTTAAGCAGCTCCGCTCATGAACACTACTTTATCAGATAAAATGAAAATGCCATCAAAACTATCCTGAAGACAGTTGGTTCCCTTCAGAGATATATTCATATAAATCACCTGCGCCGCGTTTTGATTTTGAAATGTGCACGTGCTCATGTTTATTCAACGAAGTCAAACGCCACAAATAAATCAATGTATGGGAAACACTGGTAATGTATATCGAAATATCGGAAAAGTGTTTAAAAATCATATCACCGTTATTGAAAAAAATTATATCGCGATACATATTGATATTGAATTATTGTCCAGCCCTATTTGGTCGTTAACTTTTAAATGCATAATTATGCAGAAAATATAAGCAGAGTTCTCGGCATGAAAGACCCGTGACTGGCAGATCAACGTGCTACTATTTTCTCTCCAATACAGTAGGAAGTTAAATTAAATGAAATGTGGAGGATGTTAACTGTGACAGGATGATTGACAGGCCAGTTTACAGTGACGGTGCGTGTATCTATGCAACAGAGCGGTCCGTCAAAGAGGCAGTTGTGTGACGTGATAGTATGTCCCAAGGCTTGCCTACTCTTCTACTACACACTCAAAAGTGTGTACTTTTTCTTCACCAAAAGAGTACATACTTTAAGCGTGTACTATAAGTAGGCACATTGGGACGCAGCACAAGTTTTCGTCGTTTTAAAAACGACGAGTCAACTCTTTCTTTTGAGAGACAATAACTTTATACACAATGCATTTTCAGATTTAAAACTTTGCAGGATGTTTTCATTCACTTAGAGCTGTGTTACACACTGCATGAAAGGTCATTTTCAAAAATTCATAATAGGGGCACTTTAACTGAAGACACTAGCAGCCTGCAATTCCAATGTGATTTTATTTTATTTTTATTGTTGAATGTTATCTCTAATTCCTTTTTATTGCTGCAGGTGAAACGATCAGATTTTCTGTTGAAAATCATCTTGTGATGTCAAACTAGAGTACAGCCTCAAGCAGCAACAGACGTTCATCGCTGGCATAAGAACTAAAAGAGCATTAAAATACATCATCCAAGAGACTAGAGATCGCATCCCATCTGGAGAAAAGTCAAAATTCACAGTGAACATGAAGCGACTGTCACCATTGAAAACTGCAGAATCATAAAAGTGCAGTATTAGTGTTATTTAGTTTTCCTTAATATCACTTTAAAATATTTTTCAAGTAATACCCAAAAATAATAAAATCACTTTAACGATTCCACATCTTTCAGTCTCTCTGGATGTGTCTTTTGCATCAGATCCAGCAGTCAGATTTCCTATTCTTCCACCTGAACAACAGTTTCCTCCCTGGCAAGGCCCACCTTATTACTATGTTTTTTCAGAACATATTGCAGCTTTATTTCAGTACTATGTTTGTGCTTTGTTTGCGTTTTACTCACAACATATGCACACAAATCAGTGGACACCAAATACCTTAACCCCCTACTTAAATAAATCTTTGTCTCACATATAAAGTCCAAGTATTAAAATAAAACGTGGAACTCGCAAACATCTTAACATGAGAACCCAAAACGCCTTACATTTTACTAGGTGGTGATGTGGCTGTTTCGCTTTAGGTAAATTCAAAGGAGAACTTTAGCATACTCCACCCCCAACAATCTTGCACACAAAGGAACGTTCCTATGTCAACAGAGCGCCTGACAGCCCAACCAATGTTTACTTTTCTCTCCTGACCATTGCAGCATTGCCTTCTACATTTCTGCATTGTATTGCCCAGACCCAAAGTTGTCTAAAGGCAATTTTACCCGTTAACATTTTAGTAAACTTTTCTCAGGAACCTGTACTTTGTAATTGAATGTGACTTTACTGACGGCACACTAAAACAATACCATCCGTTTATAAAAGTAAGTAAATGTAAAAGCTCCAACCAGCAAAATCATCACCGTATTGTCTAGAATTTTCGGAAGGGGTGTTAATGGTTTTAACTTACTGTTCTGAAACATACCCCTAGAGGGAAGCAGAAACCAGCGTAACTCGTTGACACACAAGCGACTAAAGCAAGACGCAAGAGTTGTGCAGCCGCTGGGTGGCGCATCAGTTTTCACAACTTGAACCAGCTTGTACTTTAAATCTATAACAGATAAATCTGCATGTGAAACTCTGAAAATCAACTTCATTGCCTATTGATCCTTATGCAATTAAAGGCGGTACTGAAGCTCCATATACTACCATAGAAAAGAGTATTTGCACAACGTTTAACACAAATCCATTTAAACAGGAATTATAAAATATGGAAATAAGATGTATGAAATTAAGAATATAGAAATATGAAAATGTGGGGGAAGGATACTGCGTGAGTTGGCCTAATATCTGGGAAAAAAAATATTGAAAGGGTCCCCGTGAATACTAATAAAAACTGGACATAAAAAAATCACAATATGTATCAAAACGTAACATGGCAGCATGCCATCTAAAACCATTTTTGCAATCAGATGCAAACGGTAAAGCAATATTTTGAATAAACGCAACTGTATTATTTGAGTGTTAATAAGTTGGGGGAAAAGCAATAAACACACTAAGCTTTTGTTTCTGTTGTGCATCCCCATTTAGTAATCAGAGACCAAATTCACTTATCAATCCATAACATGTTACTCTATAACCAAACTGTTCAAATATTAATGTGGGGCTCTACCTAAACGTGTGAAAAAAAACGTCTAGACTTCCACGTATTCTTTTAATACACTGCTCAGCTGTTCGCTGTTATTTGTCTCCTGAGTCCCGGTCAAAGAACTGCACAAAAAGCGGAAGAAGGGGGACGGATAGCAGCCGTGCGCATGCGCACTAACTTGTTTTTCACAAGAGCAGCGCTTAAAGCGAGCCGGTGGCGAAATTTCGCTGTCTTTCATTGCAGACCATCAAGCCTTCACCGAGACGCGATAACAGCATCTTTTGCTGTTATTCGGCTCTCGCATCTCAATGACACTATCCAGTGTTAACTCTCGCTTTTTTTCATAAGAGATTATTTTCATAGACTTTGCCTTGTGATTTTGTTTTGTCTACAGAACTTTGTACATTTTATTTTCTTGCCACCATGGTGCTAGGAAAGGTGAAGAGCTTCATCGTAAGCTACGACTGTCTAAATGACAGCAATGTCCCTGTTTTCTCCAGTGGGGACTCCGTCTCAGGAAGAGTTATTATTGAAGTCACCGGGGAGATTCGTGTGAAGTCACTTAAAATACATGCAAAAGGATTCGCAAAAGTTCGTTGGACAGAATCACGAAATGCTGGATCCAACACTGCCTACACTCAAAATTA
>JAFVLL020040150.1:0-10715 GCA_021397915.2 Tor tambroides | reverse complement strand
AGACACTGGAATTCATGTTAATTACAATTAAATGTAAAAATGTAGTATAGTTTGAATTAAATGCAATTAGCTGAACTTTAGAGTGTTTTTGACCCACTTAAGTAGAACTTACTATATACACTTAAGTAGCACTTAGTACATACATCTTTATATAACTTAAAAACTACTTCTAATGTCTATGAAATATGGTTAAAGTACTACTGAATGTACTGACATGCATTTAGGATAAACTAAAATATACTTTAATGGCTTTTCTATTGAAACTTTTATGGCATGTATTTAAATATATTCATAATGAAGCTGTAATTTAATATATTTAAAATAAATTAACTTCAAGTGTAATATTAAATACGTTTGTAAATATGTAATAAATTACATGAGCTTTAGTATGTTAGTCAACACATCAGAATAAGTGTACTTCTTTAAAACACGACAAAACATTATGATTTACTATCAACTCTGAAGTAAAACTTTTAATTTGACATTATTACAAAGGTAACTTTTTAAAGGTTTACTTAAGTGTGTTTAGAAACAGTCATGAAAAAGGGTCACTTAAGTGACCTTTTATTTCAAAGTGTAGTATTTTACCTGAAAATAAGGCTTTTTAAGATTTGAAGTACACTACAAGTGCACATTCACTAAATTAAGAAAAGAAGCCGGCCTGGTGAACCCTATGATTGTCCTGGTGAGGATTTGAAGGGCAAACATCAGTCGCGTTGCCTTCAGAAAGACCTCACTCAGATCACAGGCATCTCCAGCATAACGTCAGTTCTCACTCAGACCTCTGCTTCTGATGAGTCACTGAACAGATGTCTTCATGCTTTCCACATTATTTTCCAGAAATGTGAATTGTGTCATCTGGGTTTTATAAGCAAAGCCAAATTAAATAAACTTACCATATTATCCCTAGCTGTGGCTGTTTTATGAACGTCATTACCGATGTTTTGTGATATTTTGTAAAGTATAAATGGCTTGAATTCGTCGAGTCATTTCTGTCCATGTGACACAGAGAGCAATACAGCATATTCCAGGAGAAAGCTTTTACTTCATTAACGCTGAAAATAACAGCGCCTCAGGGAGAACGAGACAGGCGCTCGCGCTCGGTGTGTGTGTGAGAGAGAAAGAGAGATCAAAGACAAAGAAAGAAACGAGAGCGAGTGAAGGTGTGTGTGTGTGTGTGTGTGTGTAGAGACTGGACACCTCAGGTGAGCGTGAAGATCTCTTCACATCTGTCTCACTCGTCTGTCTACCTGCCTTCTGTCTGCATGTGGCTCAGAAATAGACCAAAACACATCTACATCTCAGTGGAGACAGTGAACAGATCATCTCCTACAGGCATGTCAACAAAACATCACTTCAACAGACGTAGAGATGGGCTAAGATGATCGACCAGTTGTCCAACAACCAACTAGTGGGACAATTAGTTTGTTTTATTTTGTTTGTTTACAAGAAACATGACAGATCAGAGTCTGGCAGAAATAGAGCATGGTTTCCTTAACATAGACTAGTCATTGTGAACAAACCTTGCGAAAATGAAGTGTGCTTAATTGTAGTGAATGTGCACTTCCAGTGTACTTTAAATGTTAAAAGTATATTAAAAAAAATACATGCACATAATATAATATAATGTAATATAATATAATATAATAAAATGCCACTTAAGTGACTCAGAGAGAGACACTTTCATGACTGTTTCTAAACACACTTAAGTACACTTTTAAAAAGTGATCTTTGCAATTAAAAATTTTAGCTCAAATTAAATGTTTTACTTTAAAGTACATTTTAAATTATTATGTTTAAATATTTTGCCATGTTTTACAGAAGTACACTTATTTTGATGTGTTAAATAACATACTAAATCACATGTAAAGAACTTGGGTAACACTTTATTTTAAGGTGTCTTTGTTACATGTACCTATTATTATAATAACAATAAATTATGCATAATTACATGCAAGTAACCCTAAACTGAATCTTAATCCTAACCCTAACCATATAATAAGCATATGTAATTAATTAATTAATATTACTAAGTACTTAAATGAATAATTAGATTGTAACAAGGACACCTTAAAATAAAGTGTAACCAGAACTTGATTATCATTTTAATTGTTATTCGATATTATGTTTATTTAATAAATTTATGTTAAGATACAGAGTTAATATATTTTAAATGTTCTGAATTGCACCTTCGTCATTAAAAGTGTATTTAAATACATGACATACAAATTTCAATATAAATGACATATTTAAATCAACCATAAGACAATAGACTTAAGTGGGTCAAAAAGCACTGTAATCTAAATTAAACTATAATACATTTTTACATAATTGCAGTTAATAAAGTGTCCAAATGTGTATCTAAATCATAAATGGCAAATGCTATTTTTCTAACATTGAACGGGTATGTTTCTGTGATGTAGTGCAGATGATGAGAAACGCTCTAAAATGTCTGAGAGATGAAAACACACTCCCTGAACTGACAGGTTGACTAGTAAGTGTGATCGAGATGGTTTTATCAGGTACAGCGATTGTGTTTTGACACGTTTCAACACAGGTGTTAATACTGCAAAGACTGAGCTGTGTCAGAGCTGAATATTATGTTTCATTTCGAGCCTCTGATTTTAGGTTAAAACACTATCCATGATCTGCCAGTCAGAGGTCAAACATTACCCAATACACTAGCTCTTTGTTTGGATTTTAATACTAGCTTAGTATTTCCAAACAGCCATGATTGTTGAAACTTTAAAGGCATTTTTTGCTCTCATCTCTGCTGTTTCTTCAGTCTGGACCTTCATCTTCTGTTCATTTCTTGATCTCGTTCTCTCTGTCCCTCCTCCACACTGGCAGCAGATATTTTGGAGACGGTTTCGGAGTTTAGCTGTATTCTTATACACACACACACACACACACTCCCACACACACCCGCACACGTACAGAAGTCAATTTTATGATTGATTTTTTCCCTCATTAGGATGCTGCTGCTTTTCATCTGACGGTCTACATTGTATCTGCAGCCAATCACACCTACCCACGGCCTACAGAGTTACACTCACAGCAGCACACAAACCACAAACAGTGATGTAAGGCACTGCGAGCAATTCTTCAAATCCATAATTGTGCCAAACCATGGCTGCACACAACAATATCTGCTTAGGGCTCATGAGACATAAATCAGTTGTTTATATGACTAAGATATTAATTTAGTTTCAGTAAGCTAAATCACATTTAGAATCAGAAACAGAATTTATTATTGATTCCTATTCTTAAAGGCAAAGAATACTGTAGATTTAATATCACGTACAGATATAAAGCCTTGCATCATTGTCTAACAATCTGTGTGAAATCTAGATCATTTACTCATTTTGTGTTTTTGCTTGTTTCAAGCACATTTTAGCATGTGGCCAGCATTATTTAACGTTGTTAAATTAATGTTGCTAGCATGTTTTAACACATTGTTAGTATGTTGCTAGCTTGTTCTTGCACGTTTTAGCAAGCTGCTAACATGCTAGCATGCTAACATGTTTTTTTAGAATGTTTAAGTATGTTACTGGCATATTTTAGCACATTGCCAACATGTTTTAACATGTTTTATCACATCACTAGCATGTAGCTACCATGTTTTACCATGTTTATGGTACATTATAGATTTTTACACACTGTTAGCAAGTTTTAGTAGATTGCTAGCATGTTTTAGTGCAATGCTAGAATTAAGACATTGTTTTCATGCAGCACTAGCATGTTGCTAGCTTGCTTCTAGCACCGCATGTCGCCAACATGATTTAACATGTCGTTGCCATGTTTTAACACACTCCTAGCATTTAGAATGCTTAATTATGTTTCTTGCATGATTTAACAAGTTGTTGTCATGTTCTAACACATCACTAACATGTTTCTAGCACATTTTAGCATTTTGTAGTATGCCACTTACATATTTTGGCATGTTGCAAGTTTGGTTGTTTTAACTTGAAAACTCTTAGTAGAGTTAGAGTCTGATTTTTAAAATTAAATTTACTGATTTTTTTCTTCTTTTTTTGTCTCAGACTATTATTATTATTATTATTATTATTATTATAATAGGGGTCATGAACTGAAAAACCAAAATCCCCTTGATCTTTTGACATATAAGAGGTCACTGTACTATAAAAAAATCCTCTAAGTTTCAAAACTCAAAACTTTTGCATTAGTCTAAAAATGGCTTATACTGAAGCCAATCTGCCAAAACGACAGCTGACAGTGGAATGTATGACTCTATGATGTAATAGTGTGGATAAGCACCGCCTCCACAGAAGAACAATCAACGCCTGCTTCTACATCACTGCCTGTTTAGCCCCACCCACCTATTCTACAGCGCTGCCTGTTTAGCTCCACCCACCGATTCTACAGTTCTGCCTGTTTAGCTCCACCCACTGATTCTACAGTTCTGCCTGTTTAGCCCCACCTACCGATTCTACCTCACTGCCTGTTTAGCCCCACCCACCGATTCTACAACGCTGCCTGTTTAGCCCCACCCACCGATTCACGCATGTAGTGTTTAAGAGACCTGCATGGTCGCCTCTCTATGCAGAAACTTAACGATAAAGATGGCTCTGTAGACAACAAGATGCTGAGCCAAGTTGTGGAAAAACAGTGTTTGCATTGCCTTCCTTCTGATCCCACCGTTAGGAAAGAGTGAATAGACTCTTTTGTGAGTAAATGCATGCTCAATATTGCTTTGTCTCTTCTTACAAATCTGTATAGAGTATTTTGACATGTATTGAGTTGTTTATGCGTTTTTGACCTGAATCACAGCAGCATCTATCTATGAGGAATATACGCAGTCAAACATACACTAACTGTTTCTTGATGTAAAGATCTTGATAACATTACAAGTGGATCTCCGAAAACAGTACAAAATAAAAATGACCCCTTTAATAATGATAATAAGTTTAAATTAAAAGAACATTTTGATGGTTTTCTCAAGCCAGCATCATGAATCATAACATGCCTGATGGATCTCCAACTGTTTATGTGTTTGAGCGTAACCGTGCCAGAGTGAAGTGTAAATCTGAATGAGCGCAGGCCAGATCCCGCGGAGAACACGACTGCGTGTCCTGATGGCTCTCTGTGACTCAGCTCCACACTGGGGGATTGTGGGTAACGTAGTTTGCGTGGGAGTGCTGTGCCGTTCGGTCAGATGGTTTGTAGGCTGATGGTTTCACACACCTCAGGGTTCATGCAGAGATATCAGCGGGTGAGGAGTCATGCTGCTTTATAGGTTAGACATCACAGCGAGTGTGTGTCAGGACAGCCACAGTCATTACGCTTCAATCTACAAACACCACACACACACAGCAACAGTGTGCCATTCATAATCTTACAGTTCACTTCGGTGCTTATTTTTTGTCACTGTCCATCAGTGCTTTCGTTTCTATTTAGAGTATACATTTGTTCTGAAAACTATTACCATCATTTACGATTCTTGATTTATAATTATTTTAATGCATTTTACATCCATGGTTCCTTCCTTTATGGAATCCTACGAGGAATACATCAAAAGAAGACAGTATTTGTGGATCAATGCCTTTAATAGTCATTCTAAGTCAGAATCAAAGAGACGCTGAGTGTCTTCAGACTAACGATCAATTCATCCGCGCATCATCAGAACATGACATCACTGAGGTATAGGAAAGACGTTGCCATGACAACCACCATCCGCTTCAGCCGAACGCAGCAGCCGTGTTGTGAAAATGAAAGCTGCTGTGAGTTACATTACCAGAGTCTTTGGTCAATTGATCAAAGCCTAAAAGGATAGTTCATGTAAAAAAGGGAAAATCTGTGTGGAACACAACAGAAAATTTCCATACAATAAAAGTCAAAGGGGTCCAGTGTTGTTTTGGACCCCACTGACTTGCACTGTATGTATAAAAAATGTATTCATACTTTGTTTTTCTTCTTTTATGTGAGAAAAATAAGAAGGAAGGAAAATCAAAAGAAAGAAAGTGGGTGATACAAGTTTGAAGCAAAATGAATAAATGAAAAAAAAAGAACATTTTGGTTGAAATAGTGGTTTGTTAAAAAAAAAAAAAATTAAAAAAACTAGAGAATTAGCTGAATTTGATGTCCAGAAGGTTTAGTGGAATCACTATTGCTTTATTCATTTGTTTAATTCTACTTTTTTTAAGTGTTAGTAATTATGCATGTATGTACAGTATGTATGATGTATGTGTCCTTTTTTATTTTAATTTTTTTTTTTTAATGTCTTAAAATATATATATATATATATATATAACTAGATTATTTAAGTTTTCAATGGGGAAAAAAAGGAAATTTGTGATTATTTCAGATAATGTTTATTTAATTTTAAGTTTCTTGGGGGTTTTCTTTTTTATCTATAATAGTCCTGTAACCTTTTCCAATATCTAATCAACTTGAGAGGAGAATTAGCTGAATCTAACGTCATCTGAATGAGTGATTTCAAAAGGTTTTGTGACATGAAGCTCTCATGCTTTGATGTAACTCTCACCTAAAGAGAGGAAAAAAAAAAAAAAAAAAAAAAAACAATAAGAGAACCGGCAGACAAAAACACCAGAACACTGTATTCCATAAACCAACAGAAAGATCCATGGACCGTATTTTATAAACAGAGAAATGAAAGATCACTCCATGCTATTCTGAAAACAAATTTGTGGAAAGATCAATTCAGTATTCTATAAATAACCAAATGGAAAGATTGTGCTGTAAACAAATCAACAAAACGTTCAGATCACACTATCCATAAGCGGATAAATAGACGCTTATATATGTATTTGTTTCCAAATAAAACAGCGGGCGGTGCATCGTGTTGCCTTTACTTAATAACTCCCACTCCAACACCCACACACACCCACACACACACACACACACACACACACACACTGCGCTTCAGTCCTTGGCAGATGCTCTCAGTAACACCACAATGTGAGTGCAGAAGTCTGAAGTGAATCAGGTCTTATCAAATCCAATTATTCCCAGCGAGACATTTCATTTGGCTGAAGAGAGAGTAAATTATGAGAGGTGCTGTATGCGAGTGTGTGTTTGTGTGTGTACCTGTGAGCATCTCAGTATGTGTATGTGAGAGAAACTGCAGAGGGCCACTCAGCAGCTGTTGGTCCTCAATATTTATTTGATTTATTTTTAATAATCCTTTGATGCATTTGCCATCAAAGCAACTTAAACCTTAAACCTAAAGATATTCTAAACTGACATATTCCTATCTTAACAAAACACACATCCGGTAAAAGCCATGTGCAGATGGGTTTAGTTTTCAGGACACAAGTCTGTAAATCATTGTTACTGCAGACATCTGTAAAGTTTATAGTCAATTCACAGAGATGGCTACCTGGGGCCGAGCACATTAAATTCAAGGCTTTGACGTCAGACTTCAGGATCCTCTTACCCAACCCAGGCTCACTGGAAACACCTGCCTCTACATACATTTCTGCAACACCGTTATTACGTAACTTACTGCATATTTCGAGGCAGTTTCAAAGTGAAATGTCCAGTAATGGCACTAAAACACGACCCTGGCATGTTTTTGTTATGTTGATAGGCACGTATTGTTGTGTTTTTATTATGTTGCTTCAGGTATGTAATGCAGTGGTTCATAATTCAAATATCCCAGAGTGTCTGTAAAAGTTAATGCTCTATCGTGTTGGAAATATCCCCAAAACCTACCCCATAGTAATAAAAAATGCTAAATTGGTATAAAAATGGATTTGTTGATGCAACCATGCCTTTTGAACTTCCTTATATGCAGGTTTGAACTGTTTTGTGCAATCGTAGTTTCACAGGATTCATACCCAAGCAGCTGCAAGAAAGCTTGTTTTTAACCAGTCAGGTTTAAAAAGCATTGCTACTACAGTCCAGAGTTACTGTGAACCTTTGTCTGCTCTAAATGAAACCGAACAGAGGATAGATTCAGCTCGACCTTGTGAGTGAGACTGGAGCGGACGTAAAATTGCACGGTCATTATATCAGGAGATGACTGAACAGCACGACCAAGATTTACCAGAGAGGACCAAACACACACACACACATCCACAGCAAACCTGAAACCCCAAATGGACCTTATGTAACAGTACTCAAGAAAGACTCGCATGGCACTAGAACACTCCTCATCAAACGCTTTTGTGTGCCAGCCCGTGTCATTCAGCATTACGCCAATATATATAACACGTCCAGAGATAGGCGACCAAAACTTACAGGGACAAAAGCAGTGATGACAGTCTTTTTAAAAACGTCAGCGTAATAGTCGAGATAGTGAGGTGAAGACCAGACGAGAGCAAACGCCTCAAGCGCTCCTGTCAGATATCAAGGAAAAGCAGTGAATAACCAGAGACAGCAGTGAAGATAATAAATGTTGCAAGAATCGCAAAAACAGGCTGTCGCTGCATAAAAAACAGCACCTGAATAAGTGAACACGCTTTAAATTAATGGTTCTCAAAACAGTACCAAAATTGTTCATCGCCTGCTTAATTTGGTTAGATTTTACCATAAAAGCAGATGAATGTGCATCAAAAAATACATAAAATGTAAGGTGCAGACAGCGTTTTGCTTCTGCCTTTTAAATCTTGATAAGGATCCTGTTGTCTTAAGATTGCATGGCTAGTTGGATTGTACTATTTGCATTTGGTATTTTTTCCAGAACTTACATGCAACTCATTTTTGAATCACAACCAACCTGCTTTAGATGATCTGCCTTTTTTATGTTTTGCTTGTAATCTGATGAGTCTTTTGGGGGGAAAGAGAGACTGAAGTCCGTCAGGACCGGAAGAAAACAGTATAGCTGCGGGTTTGGTCTAAAGTTTCTGTTAAACAAGGTTTCCGGCACCATTCTTGGCCAGCAAACAATGCCAGCCTGAGACACTCTCTACACACAAGGACAATGAGGGAGGTGTGTTTCTGCTGAGCTGCGTCCTTCCCTTACCACAGGCAAAACACAAATCAATATATGAGATAGGAGAGCAGAAACCATTCGCCAGGTGCAGGGAACGAACACACACACACACACACACACACACACACCTGTGTGACTGCCAGATCCTGCATCTGCTCATTCCACGCTCGGATCTGGTTTTGCTTGGTTCAGGCGAGACGAAAAGCGGCTGTGAGAGGAAGAGGGAAGCACTACAGTCCAACAGGAAGAGGGTTTGTGTCGTGAGGTTGCATTATGAGTGCATCCAGACTGCTTCCACAGCAGTTTCACTGAGCTCCTTTAGCTAATAAACCCAGAATGTTCCATGATTGCCAGATTTTGTTGGTGGAAAAAAAAAAAAAAGGGTTGGAGGCCGAAAGCAGACAGTGTAGAGGAATGTCATGCATTAACATCACTTAACCTGCATTATGCAAGTCCTAGGTTAAACTAGAACAAAAATACTGCACTACAAATCCAAATATTAGTTAAAAATCAGGAATCGGGACTCCACCAGTCATTAATCTACACAGCAGCAGAAAATAATTGAAACATGGTGGTTCTACGGTGCAAAACAATAGGAGAGGCGTTCAGACTCTGTTCCGGCGTAGTTGAGACACAACTATAATTAAATTATTATTTTAATAGGGCGCACATTCCGCCGAACAATCAGTCAAGCCGGATTGAAAGCGTTCGCATGAATCCACAGCGATCTACCGCTATTCAAGAATAACTGAACACAGATAGATAGATAGATAGATAGATAGATAGATAGATATTGCTGAGGCAGTGCCATTAAACCGGGTATTAGATAGAAATACCATGGTACGCTGTATGAATGATAGTGGTGCTCCAAGGTCCAAACCATTCTACTTCTATAAAGCACAGTTTTCACGGATAGATGAGAGACTTACTCCGCGCGCCCGGTGATCCGGCGATGATGAAGATGATGATGATGATGCTCCCGGTGGTGATGGATGAGATCCGCGGTGAGCTTTGGCCACCCAAATACAAGTCCAGTTCAGCACAAACACAGTTCGGTCAAAACATCAGCGTCAAAGAGCGTGAATATCTTCGCGGAAGCTGGGGTTATTATGAACGAAGACGCCGCGGAAACTTTACGCGTCCGTTCTCTGGATGGAGCTCGCGCGTTTCTGAGCCTCTCGCCGGTTTGAGAATGGAAACGCCTTTTCCTCCCTATAACCCCCTCCTCTTTCCCTCTCTCTCTCTCTCTCTCTCTCTCTCTCTCTCTGAATCTGCAGCCTCACACACACATACACACACACATTTTTCGGGCCTGATGTCACTTTGCTATCCGGTCAGATAATCCCTCCTCCTTTTATTCCACACAATCCCACATCCTCATCCTCTCTCTCTCTCTTTCTCTCTCTCCCTCCCTCTCTCGTTAATCACAATCCCCGTCGACGAAACGTTAAGTAGAGCTACCGATCTTTAAAATAAATAATTATAGTATTACAATAATTTTCAAACTAATTTAAAGAGAATTCCAGTGGTTTACTGCTGCGAGGAGAGTGGAATGTCCTGCAGTACTGCATCTGTCCACAGCGGGCAGTAAAGATATTGCCGTACAAAATATGACAACAAAAGAGAGCTATCTATCTATCTATCTATCTATCTATCTATCTATCTATCTGTCTGTCTGTCTATCGATCTATCTGTCTATCTGTCTGTCTGTCTGTCTCTATATCTATCTATCTATCTATCTATCTATCTATCTATCTATCTATCTATCTATCTATCTATCTGTCTGTCTGTCTCTATA
>JAFVLL020040149.1:0-35061 GCA_021397915.2 Tor tambroides | reverse complement strand
GCATGATTCTGTCATTGACATTACTAAATGGGCCCAGGAATATTTCCAGAAAACACTGGCGGTAAACACAATCCGCCGTGCCATCTGCAGATGCCAACTAAAGCTCTGTCATGCAAAAAGGAAGCCATATGTGAACATGGTCCAGAAGCGCTGTCGTGTCCTGTGGGCCAAGGCTCATTTAAAATGGACAGTTTCAAAGTGGAAAAGCGTTCTATGGTCAGACGAGACTAAATTTGACATTCTTGTTGGAAATCACGGGCGCCGTGTCCTCCGGGCTAAAGAGGAGGGAGACCTTCCAGTGTGTCATCAGCCTTCAGTTCAAAAGCCAGCATCTCAGATGGTATGGGGGTGCATAAATGCATACAGTATGGGCAGCTTGCATGTTTTGGAAGGCACTATGAATGCTGAAAGGTATATAAAGGTTTTAGAGCAACATATGCTCCCCTCCAGACGATGTGTATTTCAGCAGGACAATCCAAAACCACATACTGCAGCTATTACAATAGCATGGCTTCGTAGTAGAAGAGTCCGGGTACTGAATTGGCCTGACTGCAGTCTAGATCTTTCACCTAGAGACAACATTTGGCAGAAAAAAGTAATATTCACTGTAAATATGAGTATGAAAATGTGAGCATGGTGATATATCTTTATTTTGAAGTAGTAGCAATGGCATTGTGATATAAGCTACAGTGAAATTCACCAACATGTATGGTATTAATTTTCAATTCTCACTCATGTTTCAGTTAATATCTGTAACCTTCGCTTCATAAGCCATGGTTCACAATCTGCTGTGGATTTCATACAGCAGTCTAAAGACAATTAAATCTTGATTAGATCATTCAACAGTTTACATAACAGCCCTTTTGTTTAGTGCTCTCAAATGAGTTCTCTCGCTTAGCAACATTAGATGTTCAGTCTGATGGAAGACAGTGCCTGGAGAAATTGATTTCCTTACCCTTCTGTATCACAATCTGATTTATCGGGGAACATTTCAGATGTTCATTAAAACGTCTTTATGTGTGTTATCTAAGATTCTCCTCACTGATGTGCCCACTTATGCTCTTTGTGATATGAAATAGGCCTCTTCAGTGCATAGACTCATTTTGCTCCAAGTCCTGATAGGATGACTTTGACCTTTTGGATTTTTTCTTTTGTAACAGGATACTTATAGTTCACAGTGTGATTGTTGCTTCCGAAGTGAATCCTATTGTGCCTTCTCACTTCTGCTGCACCTCTCACAGTATCTCGTATTGTGACCCGCAATTGCAGAGGCCAATTTAGTAGTGGAAAATTGATTCATAGAATCCCTGGAGTTCACTTACAAGTACCACCATGACACGCTCTACCTGCCAAGCTATTCTATATGACTGATATGTGATGCATCACAGAATGGTGCCATATCTCTCATATTGATGCATTCACATTAAATGTGGAGTTTTGAGGAGGTGTTGGTGTTCCTCGTTGACATAGCATTAAGAATTGGAAAGATTAAATGGGTTTTTATATCTATCCTTCCTTTTGTCCATTTTTCTGTCATGTAGGCTACTACACCACCAGTCAAAAGTTTGAAGTAATTAAGATTTTTGAATGTTTTTGAAAGAAATCTCTTATGCTCACTGAGGCTGCATTTATTTTATTAAAATACAGTAAAAATAATAATATTATGATTTTTTTTTACAAATTTAAATAACTATTTTCTATATGAATATGTTTTAAAATATAATTTATTCCTGTGATGCAAAGCTGAATTTTCAGCATCATTACTCCAATCTTCAGTGTAACATCATCCTTTAGAAATCAGTCAAATATGTTGATTTTGTGCTCAAGAAACATTTTTTTTTTTTGTGCTTCTTAATACCCACCTTAATACCTTAATACTACCATCAGGGCCCAATAAACTGTATTAATATGAATATGTTACTTTTTTTTTTTTTTTACTGGTTTTACCTGTATTTTCAATTTTGTACTTGGAGATGCAGGTTCATATCTGGTCTGTGTCCCTGACATTCCCCCTCCATTTTCTTGTTTTTTACTGTCTTACATAGTAAATGCATAAAAATAAGTGAAAAAAAAAAAAAAATCCTTTGGGCTTCCACACAGTTGATGTTGTGGTGGGTAGTTTCATGACATCTGTCATGGTAAACACACAAAATCTGATTTAGATGGCATGACATTACCAGAGCTTTAGACATGTGTTTGGACATTTGTTGGTGATTTCTGCCCAACTTCTCATGTGCACATGCTTGTTATGTTGAACATGTCCCTGCAGCAGTCACTGCTAAAACCCAGACCTCTTTTGTGTGATCTTACTGTGTCTGAGTGTTTGTTTTGACGTTCTTAATATTTAATACCCTCACAAATAACCATGCAACTCAACACATAACAATCTTGGATAACAGTCTTCTGACATGGCAACGGTCATGTGTTGTAGGTGGAGGAGCGAGAGGCTCTGATCCTGGAACTACAGGATGTCATCACTGAGCTACACCAGGAGATGTCTCTCAAAGAACAGCACGAGCTCCAGCAGCTTCAACAGCTCCTTCAGCTGGAGGCCAGAGTCAAAGAGCTTCAAGAGCAGGTATCAGAAACACTGCAGACTTTGTTAGACCCAGCTGGATGTGATTGTCTCATATCTTAATCTCATGTACTCCATGTGAAATGTGCTTTCACAACCATTCAAAAGTTTGGGATTGGTAAGATTTTTGAAAGATTGGTAAGATTTTTTTTTTATTCCTGTGATGGCAAAACTGAATTTTCAGCAGAAAAAAATCCAGTCCATTGTCACATGATACTTCAAAAATTATTCTTCAGATATTATCAACATGCTGATTTTGTCTTCAAGAAATATTTATTTTATTGTTATCAAAATGGCTGATAATAATTTTGAACGGTAAATCTTTTGAAGTTTAAATTTTAGAAAATGGCAGTGAAGGCTATATGATATTAAAAACACAAACATTTAATAAAGAATTGAATTTTATTTTATGTATATATACAGTGGTGCCCAAAATTATTAGAACACTTGGCATGTTTAAGAGGTTTCAGTTGTTTTTGTGGAACTAGCCATTACAATACCCATAAAACAAACTATTGCCAGAACTACCTGCGACGGAAGGAATCTGCTGGAACATTGAAAATTATGGACTGGCCCCCTCAGAGTACAGACCTCAACCCCATCGAGCAAAATTGGGGCGAGTTGGAAAATAAACTGGACAGATCTATTGTACATTCAAATGAAAGCCTTTGGCTTGAGTTGCAGAAGGCATGGGATAACATTAGTGTTGAAGTTCTCGGGAAATATATTGATACTATGCCAGAGAGATGTGGTGCTATAATTGCTGCGAAAGGTGGACATACCAAATATTAAAGCTAAAAGTGAATAAAAACAGTACGACTCACGCCATCTGATATTGAGCACATCACTTCATTGAGCACATCACTTCATTGAGCACATCTTGTTGTGCTCAATGTTTCAAGAACTTTATGAAATGAAATAATGTTTTAGAGGCCAAAAAAGGTCAATATTTTCAAATCTGTCAGGTGTTTTAACAATTTTGGCCACCACTGTATATGTGTGTATTTATATATATATATATATATATATATATATACATATATATATATATATATAAAATATGTGATCCCAAATACAAAAATTAGAATATGTATTTGAAATTGTCCGTTATCCTTGCACTTGCACTTTTTTTTTTTTTTTAAACATCAACTTTTCTTAGCCCTATAGATGTTCTTTATATAGTCCTCTCCCCCTCCATGTGAGTGAGAGAGCAACTAATTTAGTGTGCTGAGCATCTCATTGACTTTTTAGGAGGTTCAGTGTGAGAACAGAATCACTGCAGGGATGAAGCTGTAGAGCAAACCGTTCAATCAGCTCAATGTTCCCCTTCAGCCCAGATGACTGGATGAAGGATTGGCATGTCAGATTTTGATTGAAGAAGTCTTTCGCAGGCATAACAGTTGTTAAAACTACAGCAGGCTTTCTCTAGCACTCCCAGTGATGCAATGTCCAAATAACCTGAGGAGATGAGAATATTGAAGTGTTATTATTATACCACAGCAACATATTTGTATATAAGAACATTGACAGTGTTTGCATTTTTCTTGCATTCTGACTCAAGTTCTCAAGTTTAGCAGTATGGTTGTTGATTCACAATCTTTAAATTGCTCTATGTTAGGCCCATGCCCTTTAGAGGTACATACTAAACAAACTCTGTTTCTCATCTGTTCAGGTGCAAGGTTCAGAGGAGACTATAACTCAGCTGAGACTAGAGCTGGCTGAGAAAGCAGAGAGCAGCAGCACCACGCTGAATGTCGTAAGTACCCTCAAAAAGATAGGGTTTGTTTATGAGTGTGTGTTCACACCTCGCTTACTCTTAACCTCATGTCAGCGTGGTTCTATAACAAACCAAAAAAACATGTTGAAAAAGGTGTTGGGGTTAAATGGATATCTTAATGGTTTTTAATATTTTAAATACTAAATGCACTCAAGGCCATGTTTTAAACAATGTGAAGTAGAATGCTAAAAACACTGCTAATGATGGATAAACTGTAGTAGACAGCTTTAAGTAGCTTACTGCATTAATATAAGTTCATCCGTCTTGGTCTCAAGCGCACAGATATGAGAACCCACATCCCCATTGAGTGATTGGAGGAGCAGCGAGAATCTGTGTGTGTGGAAGTTTCTGATGAGGCTAAAGCAGGAGCTGAATAGAGCCACTGTCCCTCCTCCGTTCCCCATCTGGGGGCTGCTGACATCTTCACGCATCTGGCTGAAAGCCCAGAGACACTGGGAGTCAGTTAACGCTAATGAATTGTAATATTGTGCAATTTTAATCAGGCACTAGTTTGGTATAATTATATAATTTCTGGATAGGATTAGATGGCAATTAAATTCATGACTGATAAATGGGAAAGAGGTCAGCTGTGGAGCGAATAGACAGACAGTGACGAAGTTCTTTTTGTTTTTGTCTAACATGAAAATTGTTCTAAGGAAATAAAGTGGTTTTTCTCAGTCGGTTATTAGATTTGGTATGGTTGGTTGCAGTGATTCAGGATGTAATTATGCATGTCGTTTCATGTTATTAGGTGACGTCTGGAGATTTTTTTTTCTCTCAAGTTGGTGACCCTCAAGTAAAATCAAATATCAAGGGTCTTAAGGTGGTTTGAGACGGTGTAGGTGATTGATTTGGCTGTTTAAAAGCCTGAGAGTGTCTCGTCCTGTTCATCATGGAATAGAGTGGTTTCAGGATTTGTTTGGCAGAGGTGAAATGTCACCTAGCATACGTTTGAGGAATGGTTCACGCAAGAGTTTTGAAAAGCTTGTCATCTGCAGTACTTATGAAATCTAATTCGCCCACGTGCTTATTCAAACTTGCTGCATTTAGACAATGATGCCAAAATCTGGTTCTTATGAAACTAATTACTGCAACGTTTGAATATATAAAAATGAGCTACAGCAGAGGAGGAGATTATTGGAAAATGAGTGAATGAAAATGTGCCAGATCAAGGAAAATCCAGAAACATATATGGCAAGTCTTAGAAATGTACTCTTTGTATTTATTTTGATTTCATGTGGCTTTGAAAATCTTTTATACCATTTTACATTTGCATTTAGCAGTCATTTAGCAGACGCTTTTATCCAAAGCGACTTACAAATGAGGCCAATAGAAGCAATCAGACCAGCAAAATAACAATATTATGTAAGTGTTGTGACAAGTCTCGGTTAGTCTAACACAGTACACGTAGCAATTTTGTTTTAATATAATAAATAAAATATAATGAATAAATAAAAAGAAAACAAGTAGATAGAGTAGAAAAATAATCAAGAATTTTTCTTTTTTCTTAATATTTTTTTTTTCTAATTAAAATGTCAGGACAGTTGCATCATCCTGATATTTTTGTCTTCATGCCCCCTCAAAAATATTTATTATTTTGATTTTCCTATTTGTTTTTTTAGGAACATGCTCACCATACAAAAGGCATATTTATGTCACTGTTTGAATGAACTGTTTTAAACATATTGTAGATGAATAGATTTAGACCAAAAAAAAAAAAAATCACACTTGATTCAAATAACAGCTTAAATTTGAGTACTTTCGTCACACAGGTCTATCGTATAGCTTAGGAAAACTTGGAATATAGCTCATGAGTTGAATAGACTACTTCTATGGTGCTTTAATGCATTATAAATGCAGTCTTCTTAAAAATAATTTTAATTTTTGAGTGAATTATTTCTTTATATTTTGAGAAATTGTGGCAATATGTAAAGGAAGCGGTTTTATTCCTGTGGTGCCGATGGGCAAGGTAAGTAGAAGGGGAAGGTTATCTGTGTCAAATCACTTGCTCTTACTGCCCACTCTTTGGGTATTTACCAGCTGCCCCAGGGGCTGTCAGGATCCTTACCCTTGTCTTCTATCTCCCTACTTTGCTCTTCTCCTCTCTCCTCCCCATCATTCTTGCCCTCACTGTAGCGGAAACGCATTGCAAAGGAGAGTCAAAGTCACACAACATTAGTTTGGTAGTAGCAGCAGCAACAGAAAGCCATTACTCTTCCCTGACAGTATCAAAGAGAACAGTGGAGCCGGGGAGCGGCCGGTCCCCCTCCCTCTCGCTTCCTCAGCTACACGCTGCTCGCAGGAAATTGCCTCATACTTCAGTGCGCAGGAGGTGACACGCTGGTGACAACCACGCATGTCACTTTCAGGGCCTGGGTGGGAGCAGCCCCTGAATTCTGAGACAAGTGCTGCCCAGGGAGTTGCATGAGGCCAGCGCCTTGGAGGGCTGCATCCGGCAGACCCGCGGCTGATGTGCCGTCTTAGAAGTGCAGCGGGGTTTGGAGCCCTGATGCTGGATTCCATACGAAGGTCAGTGCAGAGACTAAGAGTCAAGATCGGAGTGAAGTGCTCCTGGACTTGTTGTGCGATGCCACTCTTTCGAAGGTGACGTCTAACAGGCGGTCTTGCTCTGAGACGCGTGCACTGAGCTGCACACTCACCGGTGAAGAGCTGTTGTGCCTTTGACCCCGTCTTTTAAAGCACGGGGCAAATTACATCCCGAGATAATAGAGCACTGCAGTGATGATGTGTTTTTGTAGGCTTAGGCCAACACGGAAGTTAGCATCACCCTTGTTCCCTCGACAAAAACCCAATAGCATTTTGCCACTTGCTTTTGGATTATTGCAGAAAATAAGGTCTGTGACCAACAGAAATGTATGATTCTTTCATGTTTTGTTCAACATTATAATCTTCAGAAATGAATAACTTTTATGAATTCTAAAGCCTAAATACAATTGCCAGACGTATAAAGCTAAACGTAGTCTATAAATGAACTACACTACAGTCGCATGACTTTAACTCAGAGGTCTCAAACTCAATTCCTGGAGGGCCACAGCTCTGCACAGTTTGGCTCCAACCAGCTCCAACTCACACCTGTTTGGAGGTTTCTTGTAATCCTGAAGACCCTGATTAGCTGGATCAGGTGTGTTTGATTAGGGTTGGAGCTAAACTGTGCAGAGCTGTGGCCCTCCAGGAACTGAGTTTGAGACCGCTGCTTTAACGTCAACACCATTAAGATTCTGACAACTCTCTATTTAAAAACATTTTCCCTGAAAGTTTAGTTTAGAATAGTTTGCAGAGAGCTTTTATAAACAACTAGTGAGTAATTGAGTTTATTAGTGATGTATTTAAGCCATAGTATAAGCGTGAAAATATCTTCAGATTGATAATAGGAATCTGAATAAATTAAGATTTTCTGGCATTTAACCAAAATATATTCAAAAGTCTATTGGCATCAGGACGATGGAACCAGACGTGCTAAGATTCTAACTAGTTTCCAGGTTTTTGCCTACAAAAATGTCGACCCTACAGCACTCAGTCGTGTGGTAGACCCCAAAGCAACCCTCAAATGCTTGCCGAAATATTCATGTCTATTTTGTCTCTTTATACCAAAGAGGTCTATAAAAACTGGGGAAACCAATGTCCCTTACAAGGAAAGTCAGTTTTATCTATGTCCGTATTTGCAGTGCCTCTGAGCAGCAATTCATATATCATCCTATCATATATCATTATATCATTAATTCATAAAAAACCACTGGCCAAGCTCACAAATCAGCAACAAAATTTGTCATAATCATTCCATGTACGATTACAAAAAATGTATGTTTCAGGTTGGTAAAGCCAATGCGCATGTGTAGTCCCTAGCTCATGACTGGAGGACTGTTTCTATGGGAAGAGGAGCAGTGATGTAATGACTTTACTAATTAGTGTTTGGCTCTCTCATTTTAAAGGCGGGATTTATTCCACCATATTGTCCATTGCACATTCTTCCATTCATAGTAATATAAGTGAACAGTCTTGGTAAACTGCTAGCACTTCCATTCATCTCAACGGAAGTTGTTTGGCTCACATAGGACCCCTCTGAAGTATACTATTTGAAATCTGCCATCTTTGCTCATGGGAACCATAGAACCTTTTGAGCCAGTCATGTGAGCTGTTAATGCCATGTGACTAAACACTCTGGGGACTCTGGAAAATTAAGTCATGGCAATGCTAATTAGCAAATAACAACAAAGTGCACAGTCACAAACCATTCACTATTGACTGTCATAAGCTGTTATGTGAAGGGTAGAAGACAGGGAAAACATAAGTTGTGCTTTAAAAGGAATTGTCCACTTTATTACAATTCTGTGATCATTTACTCACCATTCCAAACCTGTATGACTTTCATTGTTCTGTGGAACACAAAAGAAGGTATTTTGAAGAACACTGGGAATTGCTTTCCATTGATTTCCATTGTATGGACAACAAACACTCAGACATTCTCAAAATGTATTCCACAGAAAAAAGAAAGTTATACAGTTTTGGAATGACAAGAAGGTGATTAAATGATGACAGCATTTTCATTTTTGAGTGAACTATCCCTTTAAGAGCATAAATGAATTGGGCACTGATAAAACATCTACTACATGCCAAAGAAATATTTAGGTTTTTAGAACCAAAGTTACGTGTAGTTACATCATCTACCAGCAGGGGTTAATAAGGCCATGCTAACCATGCTAACGCTGATCCTGTGCTTTTCATAGCTCTGGAAATTTGAATGTGTTAAAGGTTGATAGAGTTGCATCATATGCGATTCTACTTGGTAGCTTTTGTCAAAGCAGAGCAGTCTGTGTTTTGTTGTCACATAAAGACAATTTCGGGGTTTTTCAAGGCTGTTCACAGTGTTGCTGCCCCCCCCCCCCCCAATATCCCTCCATTAAGCTTCAGACTTCTGGAGGAGCAGGATGTTTATTGCTATTCTACAGCAAGCCTTTGTTACAATTGTCTGCATTCTCTGTCCTCTTCTCCTTGCACCCCCCCGTCCTTTAATTTGGCGCAGGGTTGGGGGGATTGCGGCAGGGGCCGGTGCGGTGGCCGCGGCTGTGTGATTAGAGCGAGAGTGCTTCTCAGCAGGACTCTCTGTTTTATATTCATCAAAAGCGCTCGCTTTGATTTGCTCCTCCTTGACGTGTGGCGGTGCAGGCTGTCGCACCGCTGCTGAGGAAATCATGCGCTTACAATGTCCCAAACCCCTCCTCCTCCACCAATTCCCTTTTTTAGCCAGCTCCCTCACATCCCCCTCCCACCCAAAAGACTCCTCTGCCCAGCCCTCAGGCTGCCCTGCCATCTTATTAATTTCTCTATTATTACTAATATCGCCTTTTTCCCTCAGATGGGCCGACTTTCTCCAAGGTCACTGTGAAAGATTTGCTGAGCTGAAACTTAAAATACTCTCCTGTTATACTCAAGCCCACATATATTGGCTTAAATTTAGATCTTTGGTGTTGCTCATTTTATAGTGAACTTGATGTTTTCTTGCCTTTCTTTGTTATGTGTCAGTCACATTTAAGTGGAATTCACAAAATATGTATTTGGCTTGCTTCTTATATGCATATTCAGGCATTATTTTTTTATTATTAATATGAGCCTTGTCTTTTTAAACACATTGATGTGTTTTCATATTTTTAATCATGTTCTTCAGCCATTCGACATGTTTAATATACATTAGAAAGAGATTCAAAAGGTGAGAAATGGAAAAAGATTAACAATTGTCACAAGACGGAATTGATGTATGTATCAGACTCAGAGCTTGTATGCTAACCACTTCACCCTGGTTCCAACTGAATTTTGCAATTTATTCAGACCCCACAGTTTTGTGACATTTTGCTTTTCAGAGCAGTTTTTGGCATTTGCAATATATTTTATTGCCAGGGGACTGTTTGAGAGTAAACAGGAGCCACTTGGGAGAATAGGGCAGAGTGGGACTGGAAAATGACCAGAGTCATATTCAAACGCATGTCAGAGCAAGTGCGTTACCAGCCAAGTCTCATTTTCTGAGCAGTCGTTCTGTAATAGGGCTGTAAATAAATTAATTGACTGAGTTAATTACATAGTATGTTGATTAATTCATCAAATTAATTGCAATTAATTAAATTGCTGATGAAGAAATGAAAAGAATTCAGAGATATTACATTGAGGCGGATGAGTAAGTATGAATAGACATTAAGTAATTTAACAATATAACAATCATAGTGAAAGGATCAAGCAGGTTTTTTTTTTTAAATTAAATTATTATTTTTTGCTAGTAACTAGAGTTCACGGTAGCATAGTGAATGCACTGGAGAAATGTGAAGAACAGTCCAGTTTACTTACATTAATCTTTGCATTGATTCTGATTTGGATTAATGTAATTGTTAATTATGTTCACTTAACTTCTTTTTTAAAATTACATTTACATTTAGGCATTTAGCAGATGGTTTTATCCAAAACAACTTACAAACAAGGACAACAGAAGCAATCAAAACCAACAAAAGAACAATAATAATGTAAGTGCTGTGACAACTCTCGGTTAGCTTAATGCAGTACACGTAGCAAGTCTATTATTATTATTATTATTTCATTTTTTTTATTTATTTTTTTAAGAATACTAGTGTTAGAGGCTCTATGTTTTAAATAAAAAGAAAGCAAGTATTGTGAAGTGTGCAAGTGTTAAAGGATCAAGTGTTTTTTATAAATAAAATAAAATGGGTAGATACAGTAGAATAGAAATAGAATTGAGAGTGCTAGTGTTAGAGGGTCAAAAAAATAAAAAAAGAATGAATGAAAGAAAGAAAGAAAGAAAGAAAGAAAGAAAGAAACCCACATAAGAATAAAATCCAGTCAGTTTTTACAGAAAATCAAACTGTTCAGTCTAACTGTTCATGTTCTCTAATGCTGGTCTACGTTAGCAACAGTGACAAGGTGGTGGTGTTTAGTAAAGGGTCAGTTGTTCTAATGTAAATTAATAATAATTATTGTTATTATTTATGTTTACTTTTTACATTTCTGTATGGTTTGTGGAGAATTCTATATTTATTTATTTTTTTAAATGGTTAAATTCAACCCAGCCTCACTGGAAAAACATGGCTGTGTCTACATTTTTGCAAAACCACAAAAGTGTACATCTCTCTATCTATCTATATATACAGGTCCTTCTCAAAAAATTAGCATATTGTGATAAAGTTCATTATTTTCTGTAATGTACTGATAAACATTAGACTTTCATATATTTTAGATTCATTACACACAACTGAAGAAGTTCCAAGCCTTTTATTGTTTTAATATTGATGATTTTGGCATACAGCTCATGAAAACCCAAAATTCCTATCTCAAAAAATTAGCATATTTCATCCGACCAATAAAAGAAAAGTGTTTTTAATACAAAAAAAAAAGTCAACCTTCAAATAATTATGTTCAGTTATGCACTCAATACTTGGTCGGGAATCCTTTTGCAGAAATGACTGCTTCAATGCGGCGTGGCATGGAGGCAATCCGGCCTGTGGCACTGCTGAGGTGTTATGGAGGCCCAGGATGCGCCCCCATGTACCGGCCTTAAGCTCATCCAGAGTGTTGGGTCTTGCGTCTTCTCAACTTTCTCTTCACAATATCCCACAGATTCTCTATGGGGTTCAGGTCAGGAGAGTTGGTACAATTGAGCACAGTAATACCATGGTCAGTAAACCATTTACCAGTGGTTTTGGCACTGTGAGCAGGTGCCAGGTCGTGCTGAAAAATGAAATCTTCATCTCCATAAAGCTTTTCAGCAGATGGAAGCATGAAGTGCTCCAAAATCTCCTGATAGCTAGCTGCATTGACCCTGCCCTGCATAAAACACAGTGGACCAACACCAGCAGCGGACATGGCACCCCAGACCATCACTGACTGTGGGTACTTGACACTGGACTTCAGGCATTTTGGCATTTCCCTCTCCCCAGTCTTCCTCCAGACTCTGGCACCTTGATTTCCGAATGACATGCAAAATTTGCAAAGTCCAGTGCTGCTTCTCTGTAGCCCAGGTCAGGCGCTTCTGCCGCTGTTTCTGGTTCAAAAGTGGCTTGACCTGGGGAATGCGGCACCTGTAGCCCATTTCCTGCACACGCCTGTACACGGTTCTGGATTTACCAGACTCAGTCCACTGCTTCCGCAGGTCCCCCAAGGTCTGGAATCGGTCCTTCTCCACAATCTTCCTCAGGGTCCGGTCACCTCTTCTCGTTGTGCAGCGTTTTCTGCCACACTTTTTCCTTCCCACAGACTTCCCACTGAGGTGCCTTGATACAGCACTCTGGGAACAGCCTATTCGTTCAGAAATTTCTTTCTGTGTCTTACCCTCTTGCTTGAGGGTGTCAATGATGGCCTTCTGGACAGCAGTCAGGTCGGCAGTCTTTACCCATGATTGCGGTTTTGAGTAATGAACCAGGCTGGGAGTTTTTAAAAGCCTCAGGAATCTTTTGCAGGTGTTTAGAGTTAATTAGTTGATTCAGATGATTAGGTGTTAGTAGCTCAAGTAGGAGAACCTTTCATGATATGCTAATTTTTTGAGATAGGAATTTTGGGTTTTCATGAGCTGTATGCCAAAATCATCAATAGTAAAACAATAAAAGGCTTGAACTACTTCAGTTGTGTGTAATGAATCTAAAATATATGAAAGTCTAATGTTTATCAGTACATTACAGAAAATAATGAACTTTATCACAATATGCTAATTTTTTGAGAAGGACCTGTATGTATATATATATATATATATATATATATATATATATTAGGGTTGGGTACCGTTCACGTTTTAACTGGTACAGTACCTGAAGTTCCGTCCCGGTGCCCAGCGGTACCTTTTTTCGGTACTTTACTCTCTGTGTAATAACAAAAACATTTATTTCAGTGAAAAAAAAAAGTCCAAGACTCTCACTTTCAACATTTTGAACAACAGGGCCCTACAGTCTTTTTCTCTTTTTTTCCAGAAATTCTTGTGTTTTAATTTCTCTGATAATCAAATGAAGGCATTAAACATTTATTTGTTTTTAATCAAATGTAAATGAAACTCTTTTATTTTTTGGCAAACAAACAGAGGTTTATTGTTAAAATTAATACATGGAAGAAAAAGTTTGTGAATATTCTTTTAAAAAAGTTTTAATAATAATTGTATTATTTTTTCAACAATTAAGTGGTTAATCTGGTTGTAGTATTTATTTTAATCATTTAATTGTTTTATTTAAATTTGACAGAAAATGGACTATATATAGACATTTGTCACGGGATGTGGTTGTAGCAAAAGGCGCACGACGAAGGAATTAACGAAAAGGAGTCTTTAATATACATCAACACACAATTTCCATTAAACTAACATCAATACGAGACAAAGACTGAACAGAAACAGAAGGCTTGTAAAGACAGACAAACTAATGAGCAAACAAGATGAATAATACAAGACAGGTGAAATGAATGAATGATGATTAACTAATGAAAACAGGAACTACCAAATAAGGCAAAACAGGAACTCAACAGGAACATACACGTAACAGTTCGCCCCCCTCTCGGAAAGTGCGTCCCGCACCGTAACAGTACCAACGGGGAGGGGGGGGGCGCCCTGGAGGCTGATGCAGAACAGGGACACAGAGGAGGCCTCCAGGGTGGATCAGGCAGACCCGGGAGCCATGGCAGATCAGGGGACTTGGGGAGCCATGGCGGATCAGGGGACACGGGAGGCCATGGCGGATCAGGAGACACGGTAGGCCATGGTGGATCAGGAGACACGGGAGGCCATGGTGGATCAGGAGACACGGGAGGCAATGGCGGATCAGGAGACAAGGGAGGCCATGGTGGATCAGGAGTTTCAGGCAGCCATAGCGGATCAGGAGTTTCAGGTGGCCATGGTGGGTCAGGAGTTTCAGGCGGCCATGGCAGATTTGGCTCCATGGCCTTGGCCTTCGATCCAGCCACTATGGCCATGGATATATGATATATGAATTAGGAATTCAGGGGGGCGCTCTGGAGGAGCGGGCTCTGGAGTGCGCTCTGGAGGAGCGGGCACTTGTGGGAGCTCTGGAGGGCGCTTGCGAGGAGCGGAGCTGACCGCCACAGGAGACTCAGGGGACGAAGGAGGCTCAGGAGACGATGGGGAGCTGGACGGGACCAGCGGAGGCGAAGGAGACTCAGGAGACGAAGGAGAGCATCCTGGAGCGGACTCTGGGGAGAGGACAGGAGCTGAGAACTATCCATGAGCTGGGGCTGGAGCCGGCGGGCTTGAGTGAGCCGCGAACGGCGGCGGGTTTAACTTCCCCGCGAACGGCAGCGGGCTTGGGTGAGCCACAAACGGCGGGCTTGAGTGAGCCGTGAACGGCGGCAGCATTGACTTTGCTGGGGATGGCGGTCTGGAGAGAGCTGCAGCCGGCGGGCTGGTTCCGGATCGGGCTGGACACTCTCCAGACACCGGAGGATCCCTTCCTTCCGGCTGAGTCCGGTGGTGTCTGGGAGGTCCACGGGGCGATGGTAGTTGGCCCCGATCCAAAACAAAGAGTTGAGCGTTGCGTCGTCGTGCTCCGTCCACACGGCAAGCCCGCTGAACTCTCACCCAAACTTCTCCAGTGGGAGATATCGGTGGGCCAAGACGGCGAAGCGTGCAGCGATCTCCATAAGCTGTATAGGTCTCGTATTCTGTCACGGGATGTGGTTGTAGCAAAAGGCACATGACGAAGGAATTAATGAAAAGGAGTCTTTAATATACATCAACACACAATTTCCATTAAACTAACATCAATACGAGACAAAGACTGAACAGAAACAGAAGGCTTATAAAGACAGACAAACTAATGAGCAAACGAGATGAATAATACAAGACAGGTGAAATTAATGAATGATGATTAACTAATAAAAACAGGAACTACCAAATAAGGCAAAACAGGAACATTATACTGTACAAAAATAACACAAGAGTTATGTATTTCTGTTACATGTTAAACCGTACTTTTATTTTGACAGGTTGTCGTGAAGTTTCTGTGTGTATACAGTATGATATGATGCATGTTTCTCAAATAAAACGATAAAATTCTCATGAAGTGACTCTCACATCATGAAGTGACTCTCACAAGCAGGTCTGGAGATTAAGTTCATGTGTTCATGTTGTCATATAGTGAGACGCAGAGGCCGAAAGTCATCGCAATCATCACACGTGCTTCAGTATTTGTGTAGTAAACAAAAACGTTTCTCAACCATTCATTCATACAGAGGCAAATGGAACATGCAGGATTCGTATTTAAACAGTCTTTTTGCATTTTAACATTCACAGACACTAGTCCATATCACGATTCGAATTAAGTGACAGAGACATACTTTTGATATATTCATCCAAAAATTGACGAGTTCCGTGGCATTCCGTGCTATAGAGTAAATTCAGTTTTATGAATGGACTCCACGATCCCGTCCGCGTTTTCGCGGAAACCGTATGGCCCTAGAAATGTAAGCACACTTCAGAACATTTCGGTTTGCCCTGTGTGTTGTGTTTGAATGAGTTGCAGGGGTGACATCATCTCACAGGGTCTCTCTCTCTCTCTCTCTCTCTCTCTCTCTCTGTAATGTACGCTCCCAGATGCGTTCTCAGGTGCCGAAATTTGGCACCGATTGATTTAATGTGAGTACAGACGCAATTTGGTCAGTACCATTAAAAGTACCAAGTTCGGTAGCCAACCCTAATATACACAATTCACTGCAGTTTCCTTTTTGCAAAACTTATAATTACAGGGGCAGATTATCAATTAATCAACACATTTTTCATGTGGTACCTCAAAACACTTTTAGAATACTGCATGACTTATAAACTGATATATTTTGAAGTTTGCATCGCATAACCAGCTCCTTATATATGGCTTTTCTAATGTAGTAAACTTGCTTGGTAGCCCACCTGGTACAGCACTGCACTTGCAAAGTGGAGCCTTTGGGTACTATTCTCATGAAACGAGTCATGATAAAAGCTAGCGAGCTAAAATGCCAAGATTGCTTCAGCAATCAAGGTTAGGTTGGTTTAGGGTTTAGTGTAGGTGGTACATTATTTTCAAACACAATAGTGTTAACCTTTTAGCTCCACTCACCAGACATTTAATTTCCAAACTGCCACATTACATACAATAACCGTCCAATAAAACATTGCCAAATTCACATTCATCTGTTTCGGATAAAACTAAACGTGCTTTTAGTACCACTCACTGCACATTTCACTTTGTGAAGTGTTGCGATAGGTGCTAGAAGCAATGTAATATCACTTTGGCAGACATGTTGCCACAGGCACGTGTTTCCAGTGAGCCTGGGTTGGTTAAATTGATAGCCCTATTCTTTTCACATAACAATTCGGAAACCATCATCTAATTTTTTGCATTATCTTCAAAAATAGGGCTTACCAGAATACTGAAAACACTGGCTCTCCCGTAGTCAAGCACTTTGAGGCTATATGTCACAAGTAGCCACTAAGGATCAGTGGTCAAAGGTTAATGAAGCTGGACCTTTAGGCATTCCTCACTCGAATGTTGTGTTGTGACATGTAATTTGTATTGTTATTTTAGCTCTTACATGATAGTTACTGATATCGGATGAAATAGGTTGGTTTTATCCCACACTTAATGAGCTTCCAGTCTCATCCCGTCCGCAAGCGTTTACGTTGGAATCTCATTACCCAGAGCAGCCGCACAGTCAATACAGCAGAGTCTGTGAAGCCTCCAGCTAAACTCACACACACTCATTTCTCTCTCCATACAGCTCATTCACCGCACAGCTCGGGGGATTTCTTGTCACACGTGTTCGTGTTTGAACTGCGCTGGTCCGAGTGCGGCCAGGAAATTAACGTTGTAAATTATTAAAGCTATTTCCAACTCTGCAAACATAGTCAAGGAAAACACGGCGGGCATAAGAATGCACGAGTGCACACGGATGTAAGTGTGCATACACGCGTGTGTGTGTTCAAGGTCCATGGGGAGGGATGGACCAACAGAGGCCATTTTCTTGGTCCAGAAGTGGACGACTAACAAGGTCACACCAGCCTCAAGGTCGGGAGGGAACAAATGCTCTGTAATATTTCACTAGCGTCTCAGTGGACACTCAAACAAATGTACACATACACACCACACACTCCTTCAGTAAGTGAAAATCATCATGAAGTGTGCCATTTGCATTCAGGGAGAACAGCAGCAGAATGAAAAGCAGGAACAGGCAGGGTTGTGTGCTCGGGCCGTGCATTTCATTTCTCACCTTCAGCAGCCTGTGCCGCGTCTAATTCAGCCTCCAGTGCCTCCCACATCATGTAATGTACTATATGCAGGTGAGGATATGAAGGCTTCTTTGTCAAATTCGTATAAATGCGCGCCACAGCAATGGTTGAGTCCTCTACCGGCGACTCTGTGAACTAGATCTAGCGTGGCTAGGAATGGAAACTCATCTACATTATTTTGGATTTTTTCCCTTGAGCTCGCAAAGTCTGTTCTTTTATATGAGCTCTCCGCCAAACCGTAACATGGTATTACTACATACCATGACAATACTGTTGTATTTGGTACATATTGCACACTATTGTAAATACTATTGTATTTGGTACATGGTACATGTTGCATTACCATGTTTTCACATGTTTTACATTTAAAGACTTTTAGCACATTGTGATTAAGTATGGTTAATATGAAAAAAAAAAACATCATCCATGGTCTAATATCCTGTACCATACTTTTTTGTATAGGTCATATCCCTTGATTTTACTGTTTTGTATAAAGTAAAATGAATTAAAATGAATAATTAATAATTAAATAATTAATTAAAAATATTACTTTTTTGCATTATATTCCAATAATTGATAAACAGGAACATATTAAATTGGCTGCCCAATGCTTAGAAAATTGTTTAATGTGAAGACAGTTTATTGTCTCTCTTTTCTCTTCATTCATAAACTCATTCCTCAGTGCGTTCTGTGTATGTCTCTTATGCTTCACTCTCTCTGTTTGAATTGTGCTTCAGCGTCTCTGACAGCCTCTTCAGGATCACTGCAAACATCGCAATTCAAATTACACCAGGATTCACTGACGAGCCTTGTGCTGTTTGTTTCTTCTTATTTTGACACATGTAATGTTTTTATTTGTAGGCTGTGTGTATGATTAAGAAAAGGGTTTGTGAATCACACTAGCATCATTTGGTTTATCTGCATGAGCTCCTCAGTATCATCCTCTCATCAGTCTCTCCTCTCACCCTGTGAAGTCAGAGAGTTTGATTGCGCTGTTGACGAAGTCAGCTCTTGGCAGCCGATCCTTTTGTTCTCCATCTGCTTAAAGTGCCGGAGGTGTTTCAAAAGCAATAAAGAGTCAAGCCATTTCAAAAGATGGAAGTTCTCTCATCAGACGAGGGAAAGTGCTTTAGTGCAAAGCTAGACAACGTGATGGTTGTAGAAATTCAACTTCAGGCTTGGCGTTGCAACCAGTATCAGCTTTGACACTTCATCTCACACTGATCTGCAGATATCAGTCATCTAGTAAAGGGTTCATATCATACATATATTTTTTCTTTTCCCTTGAGTCTGCTTATAGTGTTTGTAAAGGTCATCATTTCATTTTTTTTTCTCTTTTTCTCACAACCATTTTCCACCCTCTCTCTGACCCTTAGAATTAAGTGGGCCATTTTTAGCTGCTATAGACCATTTCAAGGACATAAACAATAACAAAGGTGTTGGAAAGCTACTGCGCATGTCTGGTCCTGAAGCATTTCCGGTAGCGCCATTTTTAATTCTCAGATCTATCAAAACTTGCTTACAATTAACTCCTTAGCGGAAAAGTTTGGATCATTTGTTTGTACAATGAATGACATCAGTCTTATGTTCGGTTAAACTGAAGCAAGACAAACAGTGTTACTTACGGACTTATCATGGTTTGTGCTAAGATGTCCGGGGAGGTTTTTGGTGGACGTTTCACTTGCATTGCTCGGTCAGTCTGTATGTCTATGCATTCATATTTATTTGTACAGCGCTTTCACAATACATATCGTTTCACTGCAGCTTTACAGAACATGCATGTTTATTACAACGCTAAATGAATGCTAGTAAGCTAATCACTTCATGCCATTATTACTGATTTCATTCGTTTTATAATGTGTGCTTAGTTTGGTCAAGTTTGTTGCTGTGGAACAGTGCTAGAAAACACATCATGTGGTCATGTGATCTGAGCCATCATGTGGTCACAAATAAACAAGATGAATGCAATTCAATGCTGGCTACCGTGTTTTACATAAACCTTTATTTATTTATTTTTAAAGATAAAAGTATAGCCTACATGCAGATTAATAAATGCACACACACACTACATACAGTATATATATGTGGGTATGTATGTTTTTTATGCACATTTACTGTAAACACCCACACAGTTAAAAAGTGTGGGCACTATTACTATTTTTTAATGTTTTTGAAGTCTCCAATGCTCATCCTGCATTTAATTGATCAAAAATATTGACAAAAACAGTAATATTTTGAAATATTACAATTTAAAATAATGGTTTTCTATTTTAATATGCTTTAAAATATAATTTATTTCTGTGATCAAATCTGAATTTTCAACATAATTACTCCAGTCTTCAGTGTCACATGATCCTTCAGAAATCATTCTAATATGCTGATTTATTATCAGTGTTGGAAAAGTTTTGCTGCATAATATTTCTTTATAAACTGAGATAATTTTAGTATTCTTTGAATAAAAGAACAGCATTTATTTATAATAGAAATGTTTTGCAACAACATGCACTACTGTTCAAAAATTACGCAGCGCCTGAAAGTAGTTCACAGCTAGGTAACTAGTTATGATATAGCTGGGGACTACTTTCAGGCACTGCGTAATATCACTGCGCCTGCTGCACCCATGGTATGGCAGCAAAGTTCCTTGATTATTACGCCGGAATGAGAGTATAGTTCCTAGCCATATCGGCCTAGAAAATCGCAACTTTTCATTTTCCGTCGGTCTTAGTACACGATGTAACTAAGAGTCAAGCTTTAAATAGGAAAATTATCGAAACTCTTTGGTCATTTTTGAGCGAGATGCTAATGGTCTAATCCGATTCAATGATCTATGCTAAGCTGCGCTAAAAGTCCTACCGCCAGACCCGAAGATCGGCTGAATGGATTCAAAAACAGTAAAACTCAACTGTTTAACTCTAGGGGAGTTGTAAAATGAGCCTATTTCCAAGAAAAGTGGAGTGTTCCATTAAGACTGGAGTAATGGCTGATCAAAATCCAGCTTTGCATCACAGAAATAAATATAAAGAATATTAAAACAGAAAACCATTATTTTAAATTGTAATATTTCACAATATTACTGATTTTGTCTGTATTTTTTATCAAATAAATGGAGGCTTGATGAGCATAAGAGACTTTTTTCAAAAACATAAAAAATAGTAATGTGTCCAGACATTTGACCAGTACTGCATATAAACAAAAGACAGAGACTGTTTCCAGCAAATTTATTAACATGTGATCAATATCAAAAGCAGCAGGCTGACCATGAGCAGCTTTGAGTACTACACTGCATTTCATCAAGGTCACATGTGGTTTGGCACTGCAGGACAACCAGCTGTCCTTCCTGTCTCCCTGTAGCACTCACTGTCTTAGGTGTCTTACATTACAGATGATGGCTTTCCTAAAGACAAAAGTAGAAAAACAATTATTTTATTTAATGCACAATATTTACAAATAATACTATTATTGTTTAATACATCAGTACATGTTGTAATTAACATTAGACAAGCATAAGTGATGAAAAATGTTTACCGTTAGCTTTTGTAAACTACTGCAGTTAACTGTTTCACTATTCAACATTCAAGTTTACAGTATACATTTCTATAACGTGTTACTCACTGCATTTATCTGCTGACAAGATAGCTAGACAACTAATGAGAACTCATTTAATTATAGCCCACATAACGCTTGCAATAAAATGGAAATAAAAGCTTGGCCTTTTTCACGAAACAAGAATCAAAACGCTAGGCGCATATGTCAGCAATGACGAAAACACAATGCTGCATCATACTTGAAGAGTTAACGTAAATAAATACAAAGAATCAAATGGAAAAAACAAGAACTTTTCCTTACCTGAATCGAAATGTGCGCTGTAAGTTATATCCTGGAGTTGCTAGTGGCTATTCTGCTTCTCGCTTCACTGCTGCAATCCAGGCGCGTTTCTCGGAAATCTAAACCCTTTAATTTCCGATTATTTATAAATTAATGTTAGTTCCAGGCCAGAGGGAGCACCGAGCAGCAAGGATCTAATTTTAATTTTGACATTTTAAACAGCAGGATTAAATAAATTAATCGCAATCCCACTGTGCATCATGCGCCTGCCGGCATTGTTTTGAATGCACTCAAACGCTAACCGGAAACGTCAGAGGAACAAAGACGTCACTTCCTTATACCGTCGAATATCCGTTGAAGTAGTCTATAATTTTAATGCCGTGTTTACACTTAATGCACAGGAATGAGCAAAATTCTATGGACACTGCAACGGTTGTGATATGTCGTCACACTGAAGTCTTTTTTGAAAACATTAATTCAACATAATAACAAATAATAATACTTCCAAAATGTAAAAATATAAAATCTTTACTGCAATGCTGCAAAACTCCAAATTTAAAGGGGATGTCTAATGCTATTTCATGCATTCTGACTTATTTACACTGCTAAAGAGTTGGATTCTCATGCTAAACATGACCAAAGTCTCAAAAAATTAGTTGGACATATGATGAATTTCTGTGCCAAAGACACTCCTTCAGGATTTGAATAAGTTTTGGAAAGTTTTATTTTTTTTTATTTTTATTTTTTTTCTCCGAGTATGGCCCTGTATGACATCATAAAGGGCATGATTCCTTATATGGGCACTTCTCCAGGAAGAGTGCGTGCACACATCAACCAGAGCAAGAGCACGGTGCTGTATTCGGGTCGTCGGGATCCGATTCTGGATTGAATATATGTGGCTGTTTCTGATTTTTAATTAAAGTCAATAAAATTTTTGTCCCTGTTTCAATGTGTTTTTGTAAGAAAAATATCCATATTTAAAACGTTATAAACACTTTTCTCTCACTTCCGCTAACTGTCGTACGCGCAAGCCGTTCCGGGCGGATGGTGTAGGACGTAGAGCATGCGCCTGTGGGATGCAGTCCTGTGGGATATGTTAGTCTCGCGAGTTTGTTTACAGGAGCAAAGGAAGCAAAGTTTCCTTACTTTAGCAAAGGAAAACCAGTCTCCTCTTGGCTTATATTGAACTCCTCCAACATTTTTTCTTTACAAATCCTCGGTTTGTACTTCTAATTCGTGACTGGCGTTTAGTTTTACTGTCTCTAATCGCCGGCGCATGCGCTATGCATACGTCCTACGTCATCAGCCGGATTGGCTTCCGCCTTTTCATCTCTTTAGGCTCATATTCTGTACATTTTTCATGACTGCAGGACCTTGTATCAAGTAAACTTCCTCCACTTTTTCCTAATGTCAGGATCTTTCAAAGGATATGCAGAGTGACAGACACTTCAGCACAATGTTTGCAATTCTACATTCAGAATTGTGAATGCCTTTTAAAAACAAATTTAAATCCTGAATTTGAATTGAATTTGAATAAAGGTACAAAAACAGAATGCAGAATTCCAATTCACATGTGAATGTAAGGAAGCAAATTTAAAAAGAACTGAAATTCTATCAGATGATGTGATAGACAGACACAGAACGATAGAAAGAACGATTGATAGGTAGAACGATAGAACGATAGATAGATAGATAGATAGATAGGTAGAGAACCATGACAAAAAATGACAGATAGACCAGCAGACTGACAGAAGGTAGAAAGAAAATGATACACAGAATGATAAAAAAAGAACGATAGGCAGACAGAGTGATAGATAAAACGGTAGAAAGAGAGTGACAGACAGAACGACAGACAGAATTATAAAAATAACGATTATCAGACAGACAAAATTATAAATAGAACAACAGAATGAATTGCTTTTTTGAATTGCTGTCATGCCATTTTAAATTCCAGTTCAGCTTTCTGTTGGGTGTGTGTTCGGTTCAAATTCACACTCATGAATTGAAAGGGAGCCAGTTCTTCAGTTTTGAATTTTGTCCAACCCTGATCTAGGCCCAAGCTTAAGAAGAGAAGAATAAATCACAGTATATCCCAGGACAGAAAAGTCACCCTGACTCCCAAACTGCAACACCTGGCTTTCAGTGAGCTAAGCTAAGGCCACTGCAGGCTCCCAGCCAGCGGATCAGATACGGGCTGGATTTACGCTGTGGAAGTGCTGACCATGACTGCTGCCAGCTCTCGTGGTCAGCTCAGGTCCTGTCTGGACTGTAGGGCTTCATTAGAGCAACTCTACAGCTCTAGTTTTTCCGGTCCCTTGCAGACTTATGTTTGTAATGTAAGAAAGGTAATCATTACATCTGTCAGCAAGCGCTGTGGGTTATTACAGCATTGCATCTGATATTATTTCTCAGAACTGGTTCGTTTAGTGAGGTAAGTTAAATGAGGCTTAGATTCGAGTGTGTTTATTGGTTGTGTTTTGTGTGTGTGTGTGTGTGTGTGTGTGTGTGTGTGTATAAGGGTGAGCGACCGAATTGTGAGAGTGTGCGTTCTGGCTGAGGACGTGATTGTGTTTTGATGAGGTCTCTGTGCCGCGTCCTGCTCTTCTCTTGTTGAGATGCTCGGCACCCTGCGTCCCCTTCACTTTCCCAATTTGACAGCTGATGGGGTCTTATATGGAATGTGGGAGAGTTTGAATTGCCCGCAATATACATAATGACCTCATTTCTCTTTTCCCTCCATTGCTCCTTACCGACGGCCTCCTCCTGCATGCTCTTTACTCTTCCATCTCATTTTCTCTCTCTGTTTTTACCTCTTCTACCTTTCATTTACCTCATGCTGGAATATGAAATCTCACTCCCAAGCAATTGATTTCTGCGTTTAATAGAAAAATGAGGGTTTCATTCACTATTTGTGTGACAATGCTTACATAGTAATCATGACTCACCAGAAAGTTAAAACATACACTACCATTCAAAATGTAGCGGTCAGTACGATTTTATTTTATTATTATTTATTTATTTTTTGCAAGAAATTAATGTTTTAATTTGGCAAGGACACATTACTCTTGATTAAATGTGAAGGAAAAAGAAAATGTTCCAAGTTATTTCTGTTTCAAATAAACGTGGTTCTTTTGGCATTTTTATTCAGCAAAGAATCCTGTTTAAAATGCATCACAATTTTCGAAAAAAAAAAAAAAAAAAATTAAGCAGCACAACTGTTTTCAGTACCGATGATGATAAGAAATGTTTCTTGAGCAGCAAATCAGCATATTAGAATGATTTCTGAAAGATCATGTGACACTGAAGACTGCAGTAATGCCGCTGAACATTCGGTTTTGTCATCACAGGAATAAACTACATTTTTAAATATATTTAATAGAAAACAGTCATTTAAATTGAAATATTTTACTACATTTTTGATCAAGTAAATGTAGCCTTGGTGAGCATAAGATGTGACCCAAAGTGACCCAAAACTTTTCATTTCTTGCATTTTAGAATAGATTTTGATTCAAGAACATCTGGTTAGGCGCTCACTAGGTTTTGCAACAAAGTTAATATGTATTAGCCTGTATGCTAACTGCTACCTAGCTGAACAGACCAGCAGAGATGTCTTGTGTTGTATGTGCTACAAAAGTGCTACACTAACTACAGTACAAAAGTGAGATTCACCAACCATAAAAGTCACTGTTAGCATTGAAAATTGTAAAGTTTTTTTCAATCGAGCTTAGTTAATGTTAGCTAGAAACCTAACAAGCTAATGTTTAGGAGTGTTTGGGAAGCAGTGTTGATTTTAGGCCTAAAGACGTTATGATGTTCTGTACTTACGAAAAAGAAGTGTGCTTGTATTGAACATGCACTTGTAGTGTACTTTATATCATAAAAAAGTAGGTCCCACTTTATATTAAGTCACCTTAACTACTATGTAATTCCGTTTCAATTAATCATTTAGCACAATGCACTTTTTGTGTACATACATGATTTTACATTGTACTTTTATTTAAAAAAAATTCCTGCATGTAGTTACATCTGTAATTAATTTCTGTAATTATATTTATAAATACACTGTTGACCCATCCCTTACACCTTAACCCACCCTTAAACCGACCCATACCACTAAACCTGTCCCTAACCTTACCCATATCCCACCTCAATAGCAGCAGAAGTGTTTTGCAATACAATATGAGCACAATAAGTACATTGTACTTGTATTTTGATGTAAGTACATAGTAGTTAAGGCCACTTAATATAAAGTGAGACCAAAAAGTATATTTTTAAAAAAACTGTACATGCAGATAATTTAGTATTAATTTTAAAAAGGCCACTTAAGTGTACTCACAAAAGTGCACTTTGTGATAATGGCAAATTCAGATTTACTTTGAAGTAGATTTTAAATCATTGTTTAGCAATAATCTTTTGTCTGGTTTTAAAGAAGTATGGTAATTTTGAATGTTGACTAGCATACTAAAGCACATGTAAAGTACTTGATTATAATTTGAACTTTAGTGTTCTTCAATATTGCATTTGCATTAATATATTTTAGATTATACTAAATTGCAACTTCATCATTACAGATTTATAATCATAGATATGCTTAAATAAATGATATGCAAGTTTCATTCGGCAGGACACCATATTTCAAAGACATTAGAAGTAATTATAAAATTACATATAATCACTTAAAAGTTGTTCCTAAAAGCACTCCAAAGTGCAGTTGCATACATTTAAATTCATAATACTGTACATTTTCATTGAATGTCTATTAACATGCAGTTAAGTGTATGAAAACATTACATTCATTTTACACTTAATTGTTTTAAAGTATATTATTTCCGTAATTAGTACTGTTTTTAAAAGTTTGCTAAAGTATACTTCTTTTTCACAAAAAAAAAGAGCTTGACAAACTACATACAAATGTTGTCATGCACTTCTTCAAGCTGACTGTTTTCATATCTTGTGGTAAATGATCGGAAAGTATAATATTAAAGGCAATACGTTATAGTCAATGCTCTAATGGTAGTAGAACAAAAGGTACACACTTCAAATCATTTTTTTATTTATTTTTTTTGCTGCGGGACGACTCTGATACATGGGCCTGTAGGCACCGGCCATACTTTCTGCTCCGTAGCTCATCACATCCAGAGCCAGAGTGGAGAATATTCATACACATCTACGTCTATACATCATCTTCAGCAGTGCTCTTTAAATTTGTATTTACTCTGCTCTATTTTTTTAAGAGATTTGTCCATGGACACTGACTATTTATGGCATTACCACAGTCTATTGTTCCCTTAATACAAACGTGTTCAGCATTTGCCTCTGTGTATTTGGATAAACTGCTTTTTTTTGCCCGTTCTCCCTCTGAGCAAAGCAATCCTGTTTTATTATTCATCAAGTAGACACTATTCCAAATCTCCCTGCAGCAAAATGGAGGTGCAGTCGTGGCAGAGGAGGAAGGCATGAGACAGATAGTCACATGGACACGGCTGCTCCTCCGATTCCCATGTGAGTTGATGCTGGGTGACAATGGAATTCATTTCCTAAGAGCTGCCACGTTTGTGTGTGTGTGTGTGTATGTGCATCAGAGCGGGCTGTTGTAATGAGCTCTGGCAGCAGCCTGCTTTAGTATTAAAGGCGCGCACATACACTTTTTTCTGTCTTCTGCACCTTTAGTGATCTGTTTACAGCTAGCAAAGGAGAGACTGGAGCCTTGCCGACTTTAGCCATGCAGATTACTGCTTCCTTCCTCTCCATAGACTTCAGTCAGGATGGAGCACCGAGGTCTGTAATACCTGGAGACATCCGATAGCATTCATTTCAATGGCAGTCGCCTAGCTGGCCATTGACATTTTCAGATATTCTTTTTTGTTTATGTTGAGATTTTTTTGATACATGTTGTTCATATATGTTACATTTAATTAATTTTCATACATTTTGGGGGAGATGCACAGTTTGTGTCAAACATTTAATTGTATTTTTTTAAAGACTGTGATTCAAAATTCAGTAAAAAAAAGCTCCAGGTGTGCTTTTATTATTATTATTATTATTATATACAACAACAACAAAAAATTATATATATATAATATGCAATTATACCAAATTATTCATTATGAATAAAATATTAAACAAAATAAGAAATATTACTATTGTAAAATTTCACTGTAAAATAAAGAAATCTTTAAGAAAAATAAATGTTATAAATATTACTTTAAAGAAAAAAATATTATAATCAGAAGTTTTAATAATATTTCATAATATTTCATAATTATATAGTTAAAATTATTTTATTTTACAGTACGATTTCTTTATTTTCAAATGTTGAACCATCAAACTTTTATCAACATTCATCAGCTTTTACCATAAACTGAGCTGCTCCGAGACACTGAAGATGCTGGATAAATATCTAAAAATAAATATATTTAATCAATTTATTTAATTAAATTGCACCCTTTGTGTATGGATATACAAATTTTTAATTTTGATTAATTCTGCAACCCTATTTTTAAATACTTTGTAAAGTTTTAAAAAACTTTGCATAATATTTTACGATTTTTTTTTATTTTTCTTGACTTAAACTAAATCCAGTTTTAGTCAGATTAGTAAAATTGACAAAAATTCAATTAATGTAGTACAATTAATGACTATAACATGACAAATTTTAGCTAAATGTAAAGGACATTTTTGTCAGCAGCATTTGTGTCCACTGGGAATTTTGTGTCAGCTGAATGGTTTAACACTAATGCAGTTGTTTTCATTTGTGCAAAATTAAATATGGAGTCTAAGGCCCATAACTACTACTCAGTTCTGACCATCAGTCCCATACTTTAGGGTCACATCCCCAAGGACTCCCTCCATGCTAATAATCATTAAATGACCTTAAACACAGTCCATTATACATAATGGTGTGCCAGGACCCATAAATGGGGCAGCCCAGGTTTTGGTCCACTTGTCCAGTCCAGAAAAGGGCTGTAAAAGCTGCTCGCCGTGGGCAGGAGGTGTGACCGCGTGTCAGAGTGAAACTGTGAGGGCTGATGGAAGGTTCCTGAAAGTCATTGGTGGGACGGGGAGGTCAGTAGGAGCAAGGGGGTGGAAAGTAATATAATGAAGCCGTGCTGTGCTGAGTTAGAGGTTCAACATAAATCACCTTGGTGGCTAAATTGGATTTATTTGCCATTCAAAGGGCCACATAATCTTTCACACAAATGATCCGCTTTTTGGATAGATGGAAGTTTGTGCCATCATAGTGTGAAGGGAGTTTTCGACAGGCTGTTTTCTCTTCCTCCTGCCAGGGGTAATCAGTGAATGAGAATGGTCTTGTGGTGGAGATTCCCTGTGTCATTATGGGATAGTAGTGGCTGCCAGTTTATCCTAAGCCACCACAGCTGCTCTGCGCTGATTTCACATGCATTCTGTGGGGAATTGCTATTGCACACAATCATCACATTGGATTAAAAGTTGTTGTGATTTTTAAGCACTCAACTCCTTTGCCAAAATCAATAGAGGAAGTCAATAGCTAACCCTACTCTTGCCACTGTGCGGTTTTGCCTAGAGTAGCTGACTCGCTGTGCCTCGCTATAGCATACTCGTGTGTCAAATCAGTCCAGGAATGCTCAATCATCGCTCTTTAGTCTCACATCTGTCTTGTTCTATTCAAGTCTTTTGATTTTGATTGTCTACAGGTTGGCCTGCTGCACAAAAGCCTGAAACATGCAGGTGAATGCTAAGGCTAATGCTAATGTTTTGTTCTGAATGAGCCTCTAATTTTTATAGTGGGCAAACTGTATTATTTTGCTAAAATCAAGGCAGAAGAGTTGTAGAGAATCTTGCTGAGCAAGTTAAATGGACATGCTAACTGGTTAGCAATTCTGAAGGTGTGTCACTCCCATGAGGTTTGTTATTTTTAGAGTTGTGCAAGAAAGCGCTATCAACCAGATCACATGCCAGTAATGTGTTACTCAAGCATTAGTTTCTGCATTTGCGTACTTGTGTAGATGTGTTTTCATACTTGTTTGGCCCTAAGCTATCGCAGCTCACTAACTAAAACTTGGGTTATAGTCACTTTAATTCAAATAAATACGAGCATGGGAGACCGAAGACTCAAAAGAATGCAAAACCGTTTCAAGGTTAGCGAACTCTATTTGCAAATTCACCTAACAAATAAATAAATAAATAAATAAATAATTACTTAAAAATAACAAACAGAGAATTAAAAGGTCACAGATGGCCATTTAAAAAAATAAAATAAAAAAAATGTTCAACTCTCAAAACTCAACTTTTCAAAACTCAAATTGGCTAGTTTTCATCGTAAAGTTGTAAAGTTATTGGTAAAGTGGTAAAGTTAAAATTCTTAGAAATAAAGTTGTAATTTTAATTTAAATATATTTTTACGATATGAGATAAGAAATCTCAGAGAAATGTTAAGTAATTTGTGAGATATTAAGTCACAAATTTTGATTCAGTAAAGTCACAGTTGTGCAATGAAATCCTAATTGACTGTTAGAAACTCAGAATTACTAATAAAGTTCCAAATAAAGTCACTGATGTCAAGTCTGTGGAGAAAAAGTGAATGTTTCTCAGTCAACATATAGTCTGTGCTTTTGTTTTTGTTTATCTTTTTTTTTTTTTTAATTAGAGATTGTAATTTCTGCTTTAAAATGGTAAGTTGTATTTTTTATATTTATATTTTTAATGCTTTTTTTGAACATAATGCATACTATATTCTACAAAGATATATTCTCTATATTTTTTTTCATAGCCTTCCATTTGCACATTGTTTGGAGGGCAACATTGTGATGTGCAATATGTTTTTTAATAAAATACAATATGTTCTTTATAGGGCTGGAGAAACTATTCGAAAAAACAGATATGCGACCCTGGACCACAAAACCAGTCTTAAGTCGCTGGGGTATATTTGTAGCAATAGCCAAAAATACATTGTATGGGTCAAAATTATCCATTTTTCTTCTATGCCAAAAATCATTTTATTTATTCAGCTTTCAGATGATGTATAAATCTCAATTTTGAAAAAATGACACTTAAGACTGGTTTTGTGGTCCTGGGTCACATATAATGACCCCAGTTGTCCTAAACGTGAGAATGCTTAATATTACGTGCTTCAAACAAAAGCAGATCATTTTATGCGACCTGCCCTATTATGTGCTTTGCCTGATGCATGGGCTGTTTACTGTGTTTTAATTTCCTTAGAATTAATTTTTAATTATAATTCTTTTTTTTTTTTTTTTTTATCCAATTAATCAAATAAATAATCAACCATTGAATCAATTATCAAAATAATTGTTAGGGTTGGGGTTGCAGCCCTATTGTTTTTATCTGATTAATTAAAGAAACAACTGCCAGATTAATCGATTAGGAAAATAATCGTTAGCTGTAACCCTAATATTTTGTTTACTCTGGCCTCACATGGTTTAGTTTGACCTCTTCAGCTTGTGAAGGCCAATTAAGAACTTTCTTCTCATGCAGGCATGAAAAAATTCTATCTTTTATAGACCATCATTAAATCCCACAGACTTCCGACTCTAGATCCAAGCAGACTTCCTTCTGTTTGTAAAGCAGAGCCGGGCCGCGTGCTAACGTTAATTGAGCAGCGCTAATAGCGAAGTGTCAAGGATGCAGAAACATTCTCAGCTGAAGCCAGTCCACCAATGGGCTCTTGAGAATTATTTTTAGCTCATTCGATCTACCCATAGACAGATGCAACTTTTTTCACTGGTTTGTGTAGGTGGCGGCGATAAAATGAATGTTTGGCCCAGTGTCAGGAGTGAGAATAACCACGCATTGTGATACTCAGCAAACAGAGTTAATGGTGAGTGCTCAGCGGAGCGAGCAGAGAGAGTGGGTGGCAGGTTTACAGAGGACAGAATGGAAAACTGATTAGATGACTTTCGCTTGCATTTTTGAAGGTGAATGCCTAAAGAAATGGGCAAAATCTCCAACTTCTGTCAAATTCTGGTGCCAGAGAAGAGGAAAGGTGGACCTATTTAAGGTTGCGGCTTTGTGAGTGTTCTTCATGTTCTGTCTTTCTTGTTCTTTCTCTGTGAACAGCTTCTGTCTCAGCTGTTCACACAAACACACACACACACACACACACAGATGCGCCCGTGTCCAGGGATGAAATAAGCTGCTGTGTGCTGTAAGACAGGTGTCAGCGTGTCCTCTTCGGCAGCCATAAAAGTTAATTAAAGAAGAGGAAGGTTTATTGTGCTCTTGCTCAGATGCAGGACCGCTGCTTAATAACAGCCTGTCCTGGATCTGCTGTCAAGATGAGCAGCCCGGCTGAATAATACACCTCTGTCTGTTATTTGCTTCTCTTCAAAAAAAAAAAAATCTTAGAATGTGAGATATTATTAATTAAATAACCTTTGACAGTTATCTGTGAATTTAGTGAAGTATATTATTTATTTATTTACAGACATTTCTTGTATTTACTGGGACATTGAGGCTGGAAATAATAAGGGAACGGGAGTCAGGATGTGACATGAGTTGAATTTGAAATCGCATTTCTCTATGAGTGCTATGACTCAACAGCTCTATTCTAAAACCTAGTGAACTTGCTTTTTACAGCCTACCTAGGCTGCTGTCTTCTAAGGCACTGTAACCAAAATAGGTATTATGAGGTGATTGCTAAACTCTTTGTGGATAGCAATTCAATGTGGTTCACAAATCACACACTGGAGACATAAGTCAATTTGATTTCAATACAGTTTGAAGCTAGCATGTTGCAAAGTTAACTCAGCAGTTCTAAGGAGACAAAACACACAACACACCTTGGGATAGGGAAGGGTGATATGGCCAAAAATATTATTACAATATTTTTTTCCATTTCATACAAGATTGATATTTATCACAATGTTAATTTACGATTAATGGGCAAGAAAATGTTTTCCACGTGTTTGTTAGACCTGGAGAATTAATGTAAACTGTTCACAATTAAACAAAAGTTTTATTTTCCCTAAATTCTATGTTTTCCATTTTATTTTATTTTTTAATTTATTGTGATTTCGATATGATTTTGTTTATCGCCCAGCCCTGCCTTGGGAAAAGTGTTTAGTTACTCTTTTGATCAATATTTTGTGTTTATTTGTAAGAGTCCACTGAAGGCGAGCGTAGTATGAACCCAAGTGCAGTTTATTTACAAACGTGACATCCAAAATCCAAACATAATCCAAACGAAGACTTGACTTGAAACAGACTTGACTTAACATGAAACAGGCTTGACATGAAACAGGCGTGGCATGGCATGAACAGACTAAACGTGGCATGAAACAAACTAAACTCACCGACAGCAGGTTACAACGTTAATACACGACAAAGCAACAGGGAAAACAACATGGGAACTTATAGAAAACTATGAGGGTCACATGACATGAACAACCAATGAGAAACATGACACATGACTTAGACAACCAATCAGAACATGACACATTGAACAAGGGAACCAATAGCAAAGAGACATGAGGGCAAGGGAAGCATGACACAAACAGGAACCATAACAGAACTTCAAAATAAAAGACATGATAACAAGAACCTGAAACAAAACCCAAAACAGACCTTACATTATTAGGCAAAAATGTATGTATTTATTATTGACATTGCCTTTACCTCATCTACCATCTTGGGTATTTTTTTTTTCATTAAGCTTTTGTTTATTCTAGGACTACATTCTCCACAAAGAACATATGTGATGCTATCTTAGAAGACGATATGATGTTTCCACCTGGATTTGCAAATACATCCTTGTAATCCTATAATGCTTTCTAGGTAGGAAGCTCACTAACTATTCGAACAGAGCTGATATGTCAGAGCTTGAACTTCTGCTGAAATATCCAGCATACAGTAGCTGGTAACCAATAAATGCAGTGAATTTTGCGCTAAATTTTGTGAACGAACAAAAACCCACTATCTTGTTGATCATATGGTCTTTTCATCCTGGCAGACTCTGATTGCATTACCAGATGCATGTTAGTCTCAGACGTCACGCCCACAGAACGTTGACTAAACGTCTGATACATATGGTACACTTATCTGGAAACACTTCAGAAGTTTCGAAGTCATCATCAGATTGGTTGAATCATACAGGATTTCCGGGAGACGTGTGTGTCGCGTTCTTTAATGTTCCGCCTGGAAACAAAAATGCCGTGGCACCAAACCCCCTCACGAAAGAAGAAAGCCGTTGTGTTTCCAACTAATGACGAGTGCTTGTCAGGATCAACTAAACGCTGCATTTTCAAAAGTATGTGAAAATTTTAAAGTTCGCGGCATAGAATCTTTAAAATATGTCCGAGAGTTTTACACACCGGTCTGTTATTGTGGCGACATTTCCACGCTCTAAAAAATGACATGGAACAAAACGAAACGTGATTGGTTGCTTTACCTGTCAGTCATATGTCCTCTTGGGCGGGCTTTGGCCATTCAAAGCGGCCAAAGTTCCCAGACCTTCAGCCGTCAGTCTGAAGGTCTGGCTACGTGAGACTAGATGCATGTTAAACTCACACAGACATAGAGCTCTCTTCACTGTTAGAGGCTGAAAACACTGGATCATGAGATGCTCATGTGAACACAGTGCCGCGCTACACTCTGAAACAAACAGTGCAACGGACTATATTTCTTAATTAAACTAAAGCCTTTTGATAAGAGTACTAAGCCAAGCAAAGATGCAAACCACCACATTAGAGATCTCTTGCTGTGTATTATTATGAAAAATTTCTAAATATTTTCGGTTCATTATGATACTATGACGGGCCAAAGTCTATGTAATTAATGTGACACACTGAACTGGATCCACCACTAACTAGAACAAATATAATACTTAAAATAACCAACTTTAAAGCTTATACTGACAGATAAGTGGATAATTCAGAGTAACATAACCTCAGCAAACGTGTAGAGATCTCACAGTGTCCGTGATTTTTTTATGAGACAGCTCATTGTAGTTCATTGCAGATTTTTAGGGGGTTGAAAGATGAAAGATGGGGGACCAAATAGTCTGCTAAATAGGGTATATCAGCGCCTATGCATGAAACGGTGGACGTCATCACATTTTGCTTTATGTCCAGATTCAGTTTTAATTAGCAGGGCTCAGCTGCAGTGTGCTGCAGTGGATGTGAGTGAGAGAAACAAAGAAAAGAGAAAGCGAGGGAGAGAGAGGAAAGGGAGGGAGGCAGAGGGTAACAGTCCAGCAGTAAAGGATGCATTAAGCAATTAAAGTTAGGGAGCGCGCGAATGAAGTGAAGCGGTGATTTCTTTTTCAGTAATTGCCTGGTGATCACAAGGGAGTCAGGCATAGGAAAGAAGGCAGCAATATACTGTGCATCAGCATTTTATATTGACAGTCTTTAACACGCACATGCACACACATATACAATGCTGTTTTTTTCCTTCTAGTCGCACAGAAACAGCCTTTCTTTCTGTGTGCATCTATACTAATACATCTTATACATCAACCCACGTGAATAAACACACAGACATACCTTATGCATGCATTTGACATTGTCTAATTATGTATGCATGAATATTTGATGAAGAACACAGGCATTCTCAGTTTACTGTATTAGTCAGTGTGAATGGTGGGATTATATGAACAGCGCTCAGACTGGCTCA
>JAFVLL020040148.1:0-21866 GCA_021397915.2 Tor tambroides | reverse complement strand
CACAATTCTTTAAAAAAAAAAAAAAAAAAAAAAAACATGCTTTTACAGCACCACCTGCTGCCCTGATGTACAACGTGCAAGATATTTTGACAACATTTTTTGAACAGCAGATGGCAGCAAATAAAGACAAATCACAATAAATAAGACAGGTTTTAAATGCTGTCTCTACATGGCATTCCCTCTTGACCTACACTCACTGATTCTGTCACTAAAAAGGCAAAACCTGTCGAGTTGGTAATGTTTCGTGACATTAAATTTATTTTGCACCTATTCTAAAAAGAGAGAGAGAGAGAGAAAAATAACACTTCTAGTAGAACGCTTCTCACTCAGAAAATGTTAGTCAATTTCACAATTAAGTACAAATAAACAGCAAGTAACGCATTTTATTAAACGTAATTTTTTTAAGAGGAAAAACTGAAATGGTAGTTCTTTTAAAACCTAAAAAGCTAATAGTTTTTGATCCATCTCTAAAGTTACAAATTCTTTTTTTTTTTTTACAGATGGGTTATCTAAGTTTTATATGGATATTAGCCAAAACAAAAGTTTTATATGGATATTAGCCAAAACAAAAACGACAAATTGTTCTTTCATTGTAATATATGGCTTATATTTATTTGAATGTGTGTTTCTCCGTTTAGCGTCAATTTTACTTCCGTATACTGATCCTATTACTAGTTAGCAGTCTGCTGACAACTATAATCTAATTTTTGATAACATCTGATATAATATGCATTTAAATTACCCAAGGGCGATTAACTATCAATAACGTTTATCAGCATATTATCAACAGTAAGCATGACTTGCACTTTCTTTTGTTGTTGTCCGGTTAAGAGGAGGAGCTGCGCGCTGTGCGAATGCGGAATGTTTCAGAAACATTTCGAAGCTCAACAGCAGACTCTTTATTTCGTGACCAAACGGCAGACTATAGAAGCCCACAATGTCTAAAAGAGTAGCTGTAGTTACAGGAGCAAATAAAGGCATCGGACTGGCGATTGTTATAGGGTTGTGCAAAGCAGGTTTCAATGGAGATATTCTCCTTACTGCACAGAATGAGAAACTGGGACAAGATGCGGTTGCTGGACTGAAATCTGAGGGATGCAAAAACGTAATCTTCCACCAACTTGATATATGTGACCAAGGAAGCTCTCTGAAACTGAAGAAGTTTCTGGAGGAGAAGTACGGCGGCCTGGATGTTCTTATTAACAACGTGGGAATGGCCTTCAAACGTTAGTTTGACAGAGAAGTGTTAAAGAACAATTAATACATTCGACAATTAAATCATTCTATATATAATAGCTGTAATTTAATATATTACAGTAAAATATTATGTTATAATACAATATATTATATTGTAATAATATGTATCGCACTTGCGTCCTTTGCAACGTTTTGTGCGTGATATACAAAGTTCTAAAACGCGCCGCAAGTTTTGATATCAAACTTGTCTGTAGACCTTGCGGTTTTTTCAGTCTACTGCAACATATGGTGTTTTTGTGTAAATGGCCCCCTATAGGGACCATATTCTAGCGGATGGATACCACTTTAGGAATTGGTTTAATAAAATGGCGTTTTTATTATATATTATATTATGATTGATCATTCAGCATTCTGTGCTAAAATCCTTGCAACATTCTGTTATGTAAGAGAAAGCCTTTGTAAGAGAAGGCACAGAAAGCCTTTTTCAATTCAACTACAATGTTTTCCAGTTGTTTTTCTATTTAAACGTGTCAAACAGACATTATTTGACCATTTGACAGTGGCCTTACATGGTTAAAGGCCAGATGGAAATAAAGGCCTCCTGTAGCAAATCCATGCGTTTTTGGAAGAAAAATATCCATATTTCAAATGTAATAAACACTTTTCTCTCACTACATCCAACTGTCGTACACGCGGAAGCCATTCTGGCGAATGACGTAGGACGTTGGCGTTGCGTGATTAGTGACGAACGCGGAGAGAGAACAAAATGCTGGTCACAAATTAGAAGCCCAAAACGAGGATTTGTAAAGAAAAATGTTGGAGGATTTTGATATAACCCAAGAGGAGATTGGTTTTCCTTTGCTAAAGTAAGGAAACTTTGTTTCCTTTGCTCCTGCATATCTCAGAGGCGCGCGCGCTGCACGTACGTTCTACGTCATCCACAGGAACGGCCTCCGTGTATGACAGTCAGCAGAAGTGAGAGAAAAGTGTTTATTACATTTGAAATTTGGATATTTTTCTTACAAAAATGCATGGATTCGCGTGCCTTTATTCACGCCCCAGAGCCCCGCCCTTTATTTAACGTGTTTTGGACTGTTAAAGAGAAACACCCACCCACTGCAATGATAACACTTGGAATAGCCAGGACAATTTTTAATATAACTCCGATTGGATTCGTCTGAAAGAAGAAAGTCATATACATCAAAGATGCCTCGAGGGTGAATAAAACAGGCTAATTTTCATTTTTGGGTGAACTAACCCTTTAATGTTTTTTTAAAACCTTACTTTTCTTTTCCATTTCACTGCCCTGCATCTCGTGTTTTTAAACACAAATGAATGACCCCTAAGGACTACTGTATATATTTTTGCGGAAGGATACCAATTTAGGAATTGGCTCAATAAAATAATGTTGTTTTTTTTGTTTATTATTCTATTCTATTCTATTCTATTTGGTCCATACAGCAATCTGTGCTAAAAATCTTCACAATGTTCTGTTATGTAAAAGACCATTCAAATAGAACTTTTTTTTTTCCATCCACTTTTCAATTATTGCTACTTTTCGATTATTTTTCCATGTAACTCTGCTAGACAGAGGTGTTTGACTGTTGCACTTGAGTCTTTTGCAAAAATATTTTTAAAAATGTTCTGTGTGAAAAACTCATTAGGGACTATATCTTCTAGCTGAAGGATACCATTTGGCTTAATAAAATAAGCTTTTAATTTATTATATTATATTATATATTTTGTATTACTGCCATTTATTTTTCTAGATTCAGCAACAGAGCCATTTGGAGAACAGGCTGAGGTGACCATGCGCACCAACTTCTGGGGAACCCTGTGGGTGTGCCATGCTCTTCTGCCGATACTTCGACCCAAAGCTCGGGTTGTCAACGTGTCCAGCTTTGTTAGCAAGAAATCCCTTGACCAGTGCAGTCCTGAACTACAGGCCAAGTGTGTGAATGAGTTATCATAGTAAGTGATCAGTTAAAGTACAGAGCATGTAGAACATTTATTTTGATTTTATGTTTACCTTTGAACAGATTCCGAAATAAAGATTTGTCTGAGGAGGAATTGTGCCTGCTGATGGGAGAGTTTGTTCAGGCTGCACAGGCAGGGGATCATACAGCTCAGGGCTGGCCAAACACTGCCTATGGTACCACCAAGGTAACAAACATCCTTTTTTCCTGACATGAGGAGTCTGGTATGACTAAATATGTGTTTGTTTACTGTCTTCTTTAGATCGGTGTGACTGTGCTATCAAGGATCCAGGCTAAAGTTCTTACCGAGACAAGGCAAGGTGATGGTATCCTCCTGAATGCTTGCTGTCCAGGATGGGTGCGGACAGACATGGCTGGACCAAATGCTACCAAGAGTCCAGAGGAAGGGGCAGAAACTCCTGTTTATCTGGCAATGCTGCCTGAAGGAGCCAAAGAGCCACATGGACAGCTAGTGTGGGACAAGACTGTACAGGAATGGTAGCGTGAAGAAAGCAGGCGTCATCAGTTCATTCCATCAGAAAAGAATGTCATGATTACATCTGATAGTAAATGACTTTGCCAAAATATGCTGACATGAAAAGAATACTGTAAATTTTCACTTCTACAACATAAAATTACATTTTAATAAGCTCTGACATGTACTTGCTACAGTTTTCTTGAAAGTAACTGTGTGATTTATAGATAAGATATGAGCTATCTAAGATATAAGATATCTTATTTTCAGTATCTGTTCAGTTTCTAGGGTCATTTTGTTTATCTACCTAAGATAAACAGATTTTGGCCTCAAATGCTTCTTCCACAGATTTTACCATCTGAACAAACCTAAATCTCTGTATACATTCCTATTTTGTGAAGCAAAATGCATTTTTAGTTAGTAGCAAAATGCATATTTAGTTAGTAGCCGAAACATTTGTGAACTTGTAATCTTAAAATGTAACCATTAAAAATGATTTGTTGTAAGCTTGACTGCCATCACGTTCTTCATGCTCAAAGGTTATTTCTGCTTAAGTCATGTGCTTATTTTAGGATACTCAAAGCATTAGATAGAGAAATAGTTACTGTATTATAGAATACTGACTTTTGTGCCCTGCAATTCATTCAGTCATACCCGGCTCAAGACATGAAGTAAAACAACAGTTATGTTGTGCAAGCTTTTGTTGGTGCAACCTCTGCTCTTGAGAAATCAAAGGCGTCATAAAGCAATCTGTAAAACCATCTAGCTAAGAAACTGGTAATAAAATGTGCAGTATCTAAACCTTATTGGCCAACAGAAACCAGTTATCAATGCAGAGGATGTAATACAGTTTTTTGTTTGTTCGTTTTTTGTAATGTATTTAAACTATCACTCTACCAACCTGCAGATTAAAGTTTGGTGTATGTAATAAAACTGTGATCAACTCTGGTAATCAAATCCCCACCCATCTTGTTTGGATCACGTTCACAGTATTACAATACCGAAGTATATGATTTAATTAAAAAACAAAAATCATGAATCAAAAATTTTGTTATAGATAGATAGTATCTGTTTAGTGACATTAAAATAACACATTAAAATTGTATGGTACATGTATATCCAGTAGAGGGCGCCATAGATATGTGTATAAATGACTGTACATAAGGGCTGGAAGGCCCTGAAACACAATCGCTTGCAAGTATAATAATTATTGCAGCTGAAATTCCATATTAAAAGATCAGAATGTCAGAATATCTTTTATAAACAAACATCTAATCATTTTAGAAACATGTCGAAGAGCCACTATTGATTTCCATTCGTTTGGGCAAAGTGCAAATAATACTAAAATAGCTTCATCCAAGTTGTTCCACTAGATGGCAGCATAGGACAACAATCTAAGCAATATCCTCAAACGCTTTATCGCTTCTGTTGTATTGGTTATACATTTATAATTAATTTTATTTTAGTATGCTGGTACCACATTTAAAGTCTATTTAGCGTTTTTACTGATATATATACATTTATTTGTGTATGTCCATGCCTGTGTTGGCAGCCTACTGTAATCAGGAATGGCTGTACAGTTTCTGAGGCCAAGGAGATATACAGTATAACAGCAAAAAGGGACATAAAGATAATTCATCAGAACTGGCTCTAATTCTGTTATATTTTCAGTAAGAGTGAAAGAAATTACATAAAATGCAGTGTATAAACTTTTAATTCACTTCCTTTATAAAAACAAATAAGAAAAGGCCTTGCCAGCTCTGGAGCCACAACAAAATAGCTGGCAGGAAATAGTCTTTCCTGAACACCTGTAACAAATGTGGATTCTGGGGAAAACAGCACAACAACATGCACTAAAAGCATTCAGTGGTGATCACAAATACAGTATTCAGCAATAAAATTACACCAATACAACCGACATGCAAAAACATGAACTACATTGTAGCAACAGTGCTTAATTATGAAGCTAATACATCATGGTATTAAAACAGTGTATTCTGTGTTTTGAGATGGATTAATTACAAAAAAATAATTTAAAATAATTTTCAAGCACGTATGTAAAAACAAGGAAGTCAGCAATGCGTGTTTACCTAGAAGTACAGATATCAACAGACAATTATCATATTCCACTTAATACATTCTGTACAGTAAATATATGTCCAATAGTTTTTATATGCATTTTTTATTCACTTGTTTCTGACAAAAGAGACCGAATAATCTACACCTGAACTGTGATTAACGTTTTAAGTCACAATCTGATTTTCTGCTAAGTAATAGTAAACACTTTGGGCGCCTTTATATCAAACAATGAATATGACCACTTTTATGACAACATGTACAGCATATGTAGACTGTTATTCACAACATAAATGTACAACAGTATAAAACAATCAATACATCTAAGTGTGGTACAGTGGAGTCAAGTAATATGAAAAGGACAAGTTGACCAAAAAAAAGTAATAAAATAGTTCCCCTTAAAAAATACCAGGCTACAATTGCCTCAAGATGTTCCGCTCTTGATTTTCCTCATCAAGTCCAAACAGAGATAGCGCTTTCAGCAACACTTGCAGGTCTTCACAATCATATTTGACAGCTGTTCTACCTGCGGAAAGTTTTAACATTATTTAGAAGAAGTTTCTGTTGACCACTGATGAAAGTGATATTAAAAACATCAGTGAATTTAATTCTGACCTTATGTTGGCGGCCCACATAGTAAAGGATGGGCAGTGGGTCTAGAACCTGCGGTACACAGCAGGGTTGAGCAGATGCACCAGGATTGTGATGCCTATACAGCGCAAGAACCTGCAGGCAAAGAAAACCAGACAATTTCAGAGCCATATTTTCGAAACAGTAGAGTTGTAAAACATTTCCCAGCATCTGACAGTCCTGATTGCTACCTGTGAGTACTTATTTTCTGAAGTCCAGACGAAAGAGCAAGAGCCAGTGCAATAGTTGGCATAATAACCAGAAGGTTCATGTATCCACTTCCAGCCCAGGTCTTTGCGGAAGTCAATGTACAGGCTCCTCACACAACAGCCATCAGATTTACTGCATTTAACATGAAGATGGAACACAGTGAGGCGTTTGCTATAGTAAGAATAAAGAATGTCAATTTTATTTTATGTTGACTCATAAAAGGCTCACTCGGTACAAACTCGATCTGTTTCCGTTTGACGTTTTCTGCGAGATTTCGATGAGCTGTGGCCATCAAGAGGAAGTGACATTACCAAAATGTGAGGCCTTGGCAAATTTTCTGCTAAGGGGCCTTGATCACCTCTTGTACGAAACAAACCTGCAGACACAAAAAGCAATATTAGCTTGTCCTGTCAACATCAAGACATACAGGATTTTATTTTTAATTCACAAACCTTTTATTCTGATTGGAAATTGCTTCTGAGGCTCACAATTATCAGCCATCTTCAGTTGAAATCCTTGCTCTGCCTCTATGCATCAAATTTTAGAGAAAGTTTTATTTATGATGTAAACAATGCATACGTGTAATAAACACTTCTTTTAAACTGATACACCAGTTACAGCGTCAGTGTTTTCAGTAATATAAAAAGTAAAATGATCATCTGAAGATTAACCTGCTGATCATGATGTAAATACTATTGTGTACTGTACTGTTTTATTTACTATTATATATTTATATATATATATATATATATATATATGTGTGTGTGTGTGTGTGTGTGTGTGTGTCTTTTATTTTAGATGCGATTAATCGCAATTAATTGTTTGACAGCACTAATATATATATATATATATATATATATATATATATATATATATATATATATTAGTGCTGCCAAACGATTAATCGCGATTAATCGCATCCAAAATAAATATATATAATGTAATGTTTACATTATATATGTATATTTACTGTGTATATATAAATACACACACATACAGTATATATTTTGAAAATATTTACGTTTATACATTTATATATTCATATTCTTATATTTTATATTATATATAAATATATTTAACATATAAACATATTTTTTCTTAAATATATACATGCATGTGTTTGTATTTATTTATACATAATAAATATACACAGTATACACATATATTATGTAAACAAAAACTTTTATTTTGGATGTGATTAATCGCGATTAATCGTTTGACAGCACTAATATATATACATACATATATATATATATATATGTGTGTGTGTGTGTGTGTGTGTGTATAATATATACACACACACACACACACACACATATATATATATATATATATATACATATATATATATACATATAAACATATATATATATATATATACAGTGATACATATATGATACATATATATATATATAGTGCCCTCCAAAAGTATTGGAACAGTAAAGACAAAATTGCTCTGTTGGCTGTGGAATCAAGACATTTACAAATATGATTAAAAGATGAATATGAGACAAAACTACAGAATGTCACATTTTATTATCGGGTGATTCAACACATAGATGTTTTACCAGCTAAGAAGTTCAGCACTTTTAGAGTTTCATCCCTCTATCTGATGTGAGCATAAGTATTGGAACAGTTGCCTCACAGGTCTTTCTGAGTGATCAGCTGTGTCCCATTGCATTAATTCTTCAGATATTAAAAGCAGGGAATGTGTCGTATTAGTTATATACATTACTTCTGCATTCTGAATCCTGCAATCGATGATGACACACAAACCAGGATGAAGATGAGGGAGCTGACTTTGAGAGAAAAGCAAGCAATTTGAATGCTAAAAGAAAAGAGGAAGTCAATTAGAGCTATAGCAAAAACAAAGGGCATGGAGAAATCAAGAGTTTGGAAACCACCAGCAACACCATCAACCAACAACGACCTGGGGTGCGTTTCCCAAAAGCATCGTTAGTCAACTATGGTCGCAAGTTCCGTCGTTACCAGCATAGTTCAACGATTCGGTGTTTCCCGAAACCATAGTTCAAACGAACGTTCGCAATCAGCGTCACAAACTTACATGGTTGGAACTACAGTTCTCGACTTGTGGTTAGAAGCATAGTTTCTTGTTAGTAAGGTATATGGGCTTAAATAAATATGCTCTTGGCCACAACCAGCAAGCTAACATGCAGTACTATCTGTATCGTCCATTCTATGTAAATATAAATGCATTTTAATTATGTATTTTTTACGCGTCCATTGTAAGCGCCGTTTTTGAAAAGTGCGCATGTGCGTAAATCCCTGCGGGAACCCCGGAGTATGACGTAAGAGGGAACCTGATGATGAATCAAACATCAAATAAAGTACTATGACAGGGAACAAAAATAGTAAATTAGTCAGTAGGTGCCATGTTCAATACAGTAGCATCTTAGAGACTCCTAATCAGTAGCATAAGTTATTCCTCCACCACACGCGTGTGACGTCATTAACAGTCGGCCCTATATTGCTGAACCAACATGGCCCAACGACGCGGGAGATGCGACCGTGTTCGGGAACAGTCGTGACTAGATAGTTCGTTTCCAAAACGATGCATCGTGCTAAGGTGGTTAATCAGAGAGCACAAGCAAGAAACTGGGGAAATGCACCCTGATCGGTTGAGAAAACAACAGTAGTTGATGACAGACAAATCATAATAGCTGTGGAAAATGAACCCTAAAAGATGTGTCTGTAAAATCACCAACAACTTCCAGAAAGCTGGGGTGATGCTCTGACAATCTACTGTCCTCAGGAGACTCTGAAACCTCTGACCAGCACCAAAAATAGAAAGGCAAGAGCACAAAGGTGAGCCAGAAGAGTTTTGGAACTGTGTTTACGAACCGATGAGACAAAGATGAACCTTTATCTAAGTGATGGGAAAGCAAAAATGTGGAGAAAAAAAAAAGGGAACTGCAAATGATTCTAACCATACAGCCTAATCTGTAAAGCATGGTGGAGGTGGTGTCATGGCATGGGCATGCATGGCTGTATCTGGAAAAGGCCCTCTCAACTTTACTGATGACTTAATGTATGATGACAGTAGCAGAATGAATTTGGAAGGGTACAAAACCATCTTGCCTGCCAATATTCATGAAAATGCCACCAGATTCATTAGGAAGTGCTTCATATTGCATCAGGACAATGACCCAAAACACCCGGCCAGTTCAGTCAAGGAATTTATAAGGGCAAAGAAATTGAAAGTCTTAGATTGCCCAAGTCAATCTCCAGATTTGAATCCAATTGAACATGAATTTCACCAGCTGAAGAGGAGAGTAAAGGCACAAACTCCCCAAAACAAGCAACAATTGGATATGGCTGCATTAAAGGCTGGGAAAAGTATTTCAAAGGATGAGATCAAGAGTCTGGTGATGTCTATGGGTCATAGACTCACTGCTGTGATTGTGCGCAAGGGATCTGCAACTAAATAATAGCTTTTAATCTTTTATATCTGCCTTATGTTCAACTGTCCCAATACTTATGCTCACATCAATGAGTGGGATGAACTCTAAAAGTGCTGTTCTTTTTATTTGGTAAAACATGTGTGTTGAAATGGCTAATAATAATTCTGTAGTTTTGTCTCATATTCATCTTTAATCATATTTGTAAATGTCTTGTAAATCAATTTGCAATTTTTCAGCTCTGTTAGTAAAGTTAATATTAGGACATTAGCTTAAAGCCCTGATTTGTGTGTTTGTTATCTTCTAGCATATAGATATTACATCAGTATGGAAATTAAATAGATCAAATCTTTAAAATTTAAATGTAAACACAAAAATAACTACACCAGAAAGGGTAAAAAGTTTGTAAATTCTGCAGATGTTGGTTTGCAGCAGTGTTATTTAAGTATATTTATGTACTATTTATTAATATTTTAAATTAGCTGTTATTTTTATATATTTTTTTTTAATTAATAATAAATTTCATTAAAATATTAATTGTATGTGCTTTTTTTCTTGTAATTTGTTTTTAGTTTTATATTAGGATTTATGTTTATTTTTTGTTTTGTTTTCTTTTTCTTTTTTTTAAGTTTTTTGTTTTGGTAAAGTTTCTAATCCCACCGCTGCCAGGACAACCTGGGGGAAGTTGTGGCCTAATGGTTAGCGAGTTGGACTCGTGATCCAAAGATTGTGAGTTTGAGTCTTGGGCTGGCAGGAATTGTAGGTGGGGGGAGTGAATGTCCAGCACTCTCAATACCATGACTGAGATGCCCTTGAGCAAGGCACCAAACCCCCAACTGCTCCCTGGGTGCTGAAGCATAAAGGCTGCCCACTGCTCCGGGTGTGTGTTCACTGCTGTGTGTGCACTTTGGATGGGTTAAATGCAGAGCATGAATTCTGAGTATGGGTCACCATGCTTGGCCGTATGTCACATCACTTTCACTTTTTAATGTCAATTGTTTTAAACTTGTGTAATGTGTAATTTACATGTTATATATCTCAGCTTTATTTCAATTACTAAAAACAATTTTAAATACAAGTTTTTATTTTAGTTAACAATATAGTTTGTATTTATTTTTAGACACTAACAATAAATAAAAATGTGTTTCATCATTATTCATTATTTTTTATTTACTGTATGCATTCAATTCAGTATGTGTAAAAACTGGGGGGGGGGTGCGTGCAAAATGTGGGATACAACTAAATTCTAATTAGAAAATTACACGTATTTTTACAATAAATTCAATAGATGAAGATTAAAGATTTGAATCATTAGACACGGTTGAGTGGGTCATTTGATGTGATGAGCTACTTTTCATGCTAGGTTAATCTTACATTAGAGACTTCCTCACAAAATCACATGTGGCAGGCAACGCTGTTTCTCACCATTCCTCTGCAGCCAGTCCTTCAAGGTCTGTGTGACATCAAATGACAGCCACTTGCCAGTCATTTGTCTGGAAATGAAACGTGATTCCAGGTAGCGTGATTTGTTCCCAGTGACCTGATACAGCTCCAGTCTCTGCTCTGAATCAGGAGCAATTGAAGCATCCTTGATTTGCAGACGGAGCTCCACCTGGGAGATTGTGCGGTTTAAACCCAATTTGTGGCTTATATCTGTGATGTTGAACCATAAGAGCTTGTTCGGGTTTTCATCCACTGGTGATGAGATAGAAAGCAAAAATTATGGAAATATGTTTGTAAATATGTCTGTGATGTGCTTTTATATTTCACAAGAGGAACAAAGGACTATTTTTGTGTTTGTGTGTATGAGCTGTGAGGGAACATCTCTCTATTATAATAACAAGGCTCTGTAATTAGGTGCCAATGATATACAGTAGTCATACTGCACAAACAATATGTTGACGCTTTATAGAAGTACACAATGATATCTAAAGGTAAAACGGCAATAATGACTCAAATGAATCAGAAATATTTGAACAAACTTAATTAACTTTTATGTTCAAAATACCGTAAAAACAGTAATATTGTGCAATATTATTACAATTTAAAATAACTGTTTTCTATCTTAATGTATTTTGAAGTTTAATTTATTCTTGTGATGGCAAGCTACACCAGCCATTATTTCAGCCCTCGATGTCAACATGATCATTCAGAAATCATTTTAATATGGTGATTTAATTGTCATTTGACAACTGACATAATTGTCTTTACTGTCACTTATATATATATATATATATATATATATATATATATATATTCATTTTAATGTTTGCCGCAGGCATGGGAAGCCTCAAAACGAGTGACTGTTGTCATTGTCGGTGGTTTTGCAAGTTCATTTCAGACACCAAACACCAAAACCTCCCTAAACCACTGTTGTCAGTTGCATCCAAATAAGGTTTTAAGAGACAATAACAGATCAAGAGATGTTTGGAGTCGAGCGATACTGTAGTTTACCAAGGAACTCTAAATCCAGGATCTGAGTAACTTCATTAGCCTTCACTTAGCAGCCTTCCTTCCTTGTTTGTGGTCAGATAATTCGCACACACCCTCAATTCTCTGAGGAAATCATCAGGCACATGGCATTTTAGCCATAACACAAAGTAAGGCACTGTAATCATTCAATAATTGACAGGCTAGACAATAGAGAAAAAAACAGACCAACTCACGTGGTTTCATGGTGAACTTGTGAACTTCCTTAGCATAGTATTCCTCCTCCATAGGATCTTCTATAAGTTGGTGTACAGGAGTCGCCGCCTGTTCCTCATTTAACTCCATGGTGCTGTTGTACACTGAGATGAGCTCTGCTGGGATGTTGTCTATCACCTCTTCCTCACCTACTTCTGGTTCCTTAGACAGTCGTAGCTTGCTGAGAATCTGTCCTCGAATGGCTTCGATGCGCTTTCTCTTTATTAGTTCCAGGTCTAAAGGACTGCATGTTGACAACGCTCCGCTATAGTGCACAAATCCCAACAGGCATTGCAATGCCAATAATAAACTCTCCGCCCTCATGGTCAGCGTCGCTGGAATTTATGTTGAGTGTTTGAATGTGGCACTAGATGGTTACAGAACTTAAAGGTCTTGAGCACTTCTAGATACAATGCTGGCGTCACTTTAGCATTGCTAAATCATAAGCTGGTATTGTCTTCTTTACTTCAAATCCAACGGCCTGAATCAGAACCCAAACATCACTGAGATACTGATGCCCATATTGGCACAACAGACTCAATGGATCTGAAATAAAACAAACAAAACTCACCAATGAAGTCACAATAGATGTCCTTGCAAGCCACCATGCTTCATTTACAGTATAGTTTCCGTTCGATAACCTCAACGGTTCCTTGGGTCCCACTCAACAGGAACTAACAAATACAAGTATTTGAGGTTCAAAGTAGTAGTTATGTTCGTGTGCCGTACCCTTGTTCTGAAAAGACTTAGTTTGCTCTCAACTCAAGGAATGACAAAAGAGGAAAAGGAAGCAGCACAGTTTAACCAAATGACACAACACTTCCTTTGCAGCACAGTAGTTTCCCCTGTAGATTTAACCCAAACTGTGGACAATATGTGAGGCAAAGGGTTTAGTTTAACTCATGATGGCATTCATATGCCTGGAGTCAGCTGGCTATTGCTATCCACTCAAGAATTAAACATTTAGAACAAAACAAGATGTTATGAAATCTTTCCCTAATTAAACAAGGATTCGTTAAATAATGTTACATTAAAGCCTTCTTAAGGCCTGTTCACACCAAGAATTTTAACTATTAAAATAATTATAATGATAATGGTCTGTTTATTATAGCCGTACACTACAGTTTTGTTGTCTGTTACTGTTAATCCTCAAGCTTTTTAATGATAATCAATGTTATTATTGCTAATCAGCTAGAAAAAAAAATTGTTCTGAAAGTGATTCCAATGATATTGTTCTTCTGCGTCGTTATCGTTATAGTTGTAGTATGGGATTCACCATTTTCGAAAAATTAGAACAATTATTACTTTATACTATATTCTTCAAGGTCAGTAACTATAATCATAACTATATATTGTCCACTTAATGCATGATAGTAATGTAATAGGTGGGTGTGCTATGGGACTTCACCTTCTATGACACGGAATTTCTTCTGCTGTTGTGCTGAACTTTGACGCAAGTATATCGTGGCCTTTAGGATACTGCTCTCATGTGTGAGTATGCATGATTTTGAATATATTTTTCAAAAGTTGTGTATGTAAAACTTTTTTAATGAGTAAGAAATGAATGAGGTTAGTTGGGTATGTTAAGGTAACAGTTAAATGGCACAACACAGAAATTATGCTAGGGCTGCAGTTTATCTGTTAGAATATCTTCCACATCTTGTGTTTACATAATGCAGACTCAATTCCCAAAGGAGGTATCCTACTTTCAACTCTTAGAACTCTTAGAAGAAAGCAGAACGTTTTTAACAGCAAATTAGCAGAGGTACCAAAAACTGACAACTACACACTCAGCAACTTACAAAAAAAAACACCCTCCCCCATCCCTCTTTCTTCTATATAAAGAAAAACAAAATTTAAGAGGGGAACTGATGAACCTCAATAAACACAGGATGCGAAACGGTGCATTAAAAATACTCTTTAACGCCCTTTCAAAACAACATTTCTGAAACAGGATGGTGGCAACAAATTCACCCCTTCAGATATTAAAAAGACTACTCAATTATATACATATATATATAAATATTCCTCCTTTCACTTTGATTCACCATAGCCTGCTGATTGCTGATGGTAAAAATGAGCTGTGATCTTACTCGCCCTTTCGTCTTTTTTTAGTGTCACTAAAACAGTAGTTTGAAACTCCACACAGGAAATGAGCAAAATGTGACAAAGAGCTGATTCTCACTATCTACACAACACAGAGCCTGCAACAAAATGTTACAGAAAGATGTGTCTACATTGAGAAAAAAAAACAGAACTATGTCCTGACGCTATATACTGAGCTGAACTGCAACAGTTTGTTTTTTTAACAGGTCTTTCTCATATCAATTCTTGATGAATGACTTAAAAATGTTTAATTTTTGAAAACTGCCAAATTTAATTGCATCAAAACAAAATAGAATTCTATAAAACACATAAAGTGTACAAAAAGTGTACAAAATGAAATAAAAAAGTATTGTTTGAGATCCAAAGCACAAAAACACATGATCAGTCTGTAGAGATATATCTATCACTCACCATTTCACTCAACTCTTTGTATAACATACAAAACCTAAATAACCTTATAGAACTACCTCCTGCCCAATATAACAAAATATTGTACCTTCTTTTCCTCTCCATATATCATAGAACTGAAATATACGACAACCTGTAGTCTGTTCTCAGCTCTCCACACCGTATCTGTCAAAGTGGCGCAGAATAACACACAGCTCTAGTTCAACTGTGCCCATGCCAACCGTGTGGAGTCTGTATCGGTCTGCGCCACTGTAAATGAGATCTGGCGAGCGCAGCTGCGGACCTCCGCCGACAAACATCTCAGAAAGTTGATCCTGCCAGGATCCCAGCGGTCGCCATGTCACGCACTGCAGACGATGCTGTCCTGGGCTTGATGGTACGTGGATATAACCATAACCATACAGTTGGCATCTGCCAAAAGAGTCCTGATGCCACACCTGGAGATGAAGCTTTGGCCATCCTAGAAGTAGAAAACACCTCTATATATTAAATCATGCTTAAGTGATTATAAACTCTTTCTGTGAAACTAAAATACAAGACGAATACCTTGTAGGCCCTTTGTAGTGTAGTGCAAATCAATGGGATGACTCCAGTATGCCATGTCCCCAGTTTGAGGCATGTCCACCTGAGTCTGGCCCTCCTTCAGACCAGAAAGAAGTCTCCATGCTCCTCCTGAATGGAAAAAAGTGAAAAAGGTTTTAGTACTTCATATTAAAGCAAACTTTGAGATGTCAAATAAACATTAAAATAAAAAATCATAAAACTAAAAAAATAAAAAAAATTCTTTACACCATTAAAATGCAAGACAAACACAATAATTGTCTATAAGACCAGCATTTTTTGGTCACCACTGGTTCATTCACAAAACTATTATATTCCTGAGGAACTTTGCATTCTCTCTCTCTCTCTTATTTTGAGAACAATTCTTTTGGGAGAGAATGCAAAATTATTAAAAAACAATGATTTTGCATACAAAAATTTCTCACTACTTCCTCTACTTTTTTTTTTTATTATTTATCATGACATCCCTTTATTGGTCTGTAAAACTTTATTTTTTAACAGAGTATAACATATTTTATAATAAAATAAAAAGGATACCTGCGTGTACACCCCATTTGCAGAAGAGGCTGTTCTGTGGGAATCCAGTGGCCCCGATGATTTGTCCAATTATATGCAATTCTGCCATAAGAGTCCTGAAATATCAATATGTAGTATGTTAGTTATCACATCAATCAGTTCAAATGACCATATAACCAATTTCATACACTGTATTAGCATACACCACTATTCATATATATTTAGATTCATGAATTTTCTGACAAATCGTTCTTTTCTGCTCCAACATATATCTTAACCATTTCTGTCTACATGTTTGTGATTGATTATTCATACTGTATCGTTTTTAGCATTGACAAACTTCACAAACGTCATACTTCTCGGCTATAAATACACTTTTCAGGTTCTTTAGATGCATTAAAACAGGTTTAGATAACAGCCTTAGGTTTTCAGTTAAAGTCTTTCTACAGATACCTGGTTAACTAGAGTAAATTAAAACTAGCAGACCGCTAACGGGAGCTAATTAGCGACCCATCTGCACTCGTTTCACAACTCCATTAATATATAACAAAGCAGAACAGTTACAATTCACACGCGTACCACAATCACCGCAAGCGATTCATTGATCGGCAATGCTGGTAAAATGCGCTGATAACGCAAATCCAGTAGCCTCGTTCCTTGTTTTTTTTTTTTTTTTTTTTAATTTTATTAATGCCAAGGCACCAAAGAAAAAAGTACAGAAAATATCAAGCCTCGTTCCTTGTTTACAGTGCCTTCCTGTCGTCAAGGATAATTTCCTTAGCAACTCACTTCCTCGTGCTCTAAGCTTGTGGATATTTTTAGTTTGACAAGGTTTGTAGCTGCCATCTAGCGGCCCGTGTTTGTGTTGCATTGCAAGCAAGGAGGAAGAAGCACCGTAGTGTTATTGCTCTTCAATGACTGATGTGTTCTCGTTCAAAACTAATGTAGGCCTATGTCCAGTGGTGGGAAGGTTACTTTGGAAATGTAATAGGTTACAGATTACAAGTTAACCTATTTAAAATGTGATGAGTTGTGTAACTATTTAAATTACTACAGTAATGTAATTGATTACATTCTTTAGTTTTTGATTACTTTTCTAATTTTTTTTTCTAAACTGTTAATCATTTTGAAACATTTAAAACAGGCAGGGTTAACCTTACAGTAGTACTCAAGACTTCTCAAAATCCTTCATCACTTTAATTAAGATTATAATGATTTAATTTTAAAACACAGCCACCACTTTAGGACCTCTTTTTACTTAAATACAGTTAAATACATTTTTAAAATCATAAGATATTTAATAGCTATGATATGGTTTTTGAAATCAAATCTTTGCATTGATATGACAGGAAACACTGACAATGCCTTGGAAATGGCTTGGAAAAAAACAGTTAATTTAAAAAATAAAGCATATACATAAACCACAAATAAGAAATAAAACAGTTATTAAATATACATGTGTCCTATTCTGTGTCCTAAACTCCTGAAACATTGGTGTCTCATATTTTTGAGCAGTCAATGCAATTTTGTAAAGAAAAAAATCAAATCTGTATGTTTGTGAAAATTGTTAACATTCTCATAACTGTAGTTTAATTATACACATTTTTTCTCAGTAACTGTACCAGATTAGTTACATTTATTTTGTAGCCTAATTAAATTACATACTCCCCAACACTGTGTATGTCCTAATACCAGAGGTGGAAAGTAACGAATTACATTTACTCGCGTTACTGTAATTGAGTAGCTTTTTTGTGTACTTCTACTTTTTAAAGTAATTTTTAAAATCTGTCATTTTACTTTTACTTAATATTTTGTTTGAAGTATTGTACTTGCCAGTATTTTAAAACACATTAATTACTGAGTAAAAAATTACCTTTGAAACTACTAAAAGGCAAATAATGGGCAGGAGAACAACCATAAGAAAGATGCAGAAGGACAAGACAGGCGCATTTGGTGCAGACCCAGCTGGAAACCAAACCCTGTCGTATTCTGCTGAAGGAACTTGGAAGGAAATGAAGGAACCCTGGCCATAAGCTTATGCTCTTATTATGCAGTGTAAGCTGTGTTTGCCTAGGGAGACCAAACTAGCAGCTTACAAAATTGGATATCACCCCTTCAAGAAGCAAGAGGTAAGGTAAATACTTGCATCATTGCATTGGTTGTTAAAATGAAGCTTTGGCAGTTTAGCAAAAGGTTTTGCACAAACTAGCCAAAAAGACAGTGGTGCAGGGTGTGCGATATATATCGTCTGCGATAATATCGTAATTGTTGTTTTAACGATGTGCGATTTGACATTATCAGTATTTAGCCAAAAACCAAACAAAACACTCCTACAGAGTGCCGTGAAGTCTAGTAGATTAGACTAGTGCGCGTGCGCATTTAGAGTGCGTTCTTTCACTGCGTGATTCAGTCTGTTAAAATGCATTTAAAATGATCACAAAATTGAAGATATAGGGGCAGAAAATGTATATTTATATAATTTCATATAGTAAATCAATATCACACGAAGAGTGCCGTTTTTCTCCAAAAATCAGCATGATTACATTTTTTTTTTTACAACAGTTCAATAAACAAGATGTTAATTAAGAGACTTGCGTTTTAGACACCATATTTCCTGTTTTTGCTCTATTTCGACAACAAAAATAATCCCAAACACAGCCACAGCACTGTTTTGCATCTCTGAGCAACTTGACTGAGTTTCGTTCCTGAATGAATCAACTGTTTAAATGATTCGGTTCAGTCGCAATGACTCACTTATTAACAGTGACTTGGTGACACCTACTGGCGGTTTTAATTTCACATTTAAAGTATCTTTTGATTTTATTTATTTTTTTATAATTTCAAATGAGTATTCAACATTTTATGTCTTATATATCAAAACATTATTTCTGCATTTGTTACTGCAGGTTAAATGCATTCATGTCCTGCATTAAACAGTGTGTAAATACATCTAAATGCCACTTCAGATGAAGCTTCTGTTTTTCCTCTGCATTGCAAAGATGAATTTTGTTGATACTGATTTAATTTGCCTGGTAACAGCCCAAATGTCTTATTATTCTAAATAACTGATTCCTTTAATTAAAACTAATTACAACTAGTTTGAGATTAGGCCTATACCAGGGGTGTCAAACTCAGTTCCTGGAGAGCCGCAGCCCTGCCAAGTTTAGTTCCAACCCTGCTCCAACACACATACCATGTAGTTTTCAAATAAGCCTAAATGATTAGATTAGCTGGATCAGATGTGTTTAATTAGGGTTATATCTATACTGTGTAGGGCTGTGGCCCTCCAGGAACTGAGTTTGACACCCTTGGCCTATCCAATTTTTGCATCCTCTGAGTAAATTTTAAATGAGCTACTTTTTACTTTTACTTGAGTAGATTTTTAGACTGGTACTTTTACTTGTACTTAAGTAAAATTTCATTAATGTAATGGTACTTTTACTTGAGTAAAATATTTTCGTACTCTTTCCACCTCTGCCTAATACTAATAGATTGTATGTCACATAATAGGCTTGCCTTTCAAAAATGGAAACACCTTTCCTTCCCTTTCTACAAAACATATTTATACATTGTATTTCAATGTGTAACAAGCACTTGAAAGTTGTTAGAATACATTGCTTTTTGTTTGTTTGTTGGTTATTTTCTTACTATATAAGTCACATTAAAACAGAATTGAAATTTTTATTAATGCTAATCAGTTATTTTTGCTACTTTTTAAATGCCTTTTATGTATGGAATTTTTTTCTCTGAGACTTTAGTGTTAAAATTTAAAAACCCATATAACGTGATCATAAAAATCACCAAAATATTAACATAAATTATGATAATCTAAACAAATGCATAACCATTGTAACAATTTATGAAAACATAAACCTTTCTTTAAAAAACATGTGTAAAAAAAACTTAATGACATACAGTAATTTGTCTCTCAGCTGTGATCCCATTTCTACCTCCACTAAATATGTCAATAAAGTTTTCAGAATTTGCTGAATTAGATAACAGTGCAGTCAAGATTAAACATGAGACATATGATGAAAACCCCTCAAAAATTGTGAAAATATTGCTCATTTTGTGCATTTAGGATACATAAAATGCTAGCTATGGGTGAATGTTTTGGCCTAAATTCTGCAACTTATATGACAGCTCCACTGAAGTTCTACTTAACAACAGTTATAACATTTTTTTCCTTCTGTTGGCTTAGTAGAATGTTCAATACGTAAGAATAGCTATATTCATAGTTCATGTGCGTTTTTTTAAATAGTGAAGAAGAAAAAGGGTTAATTTCAAGTCTTTTAATAGATCATGTTTATCTTTTTGAAAACTTTGTCATTTAGCTCTTTACATTTGTATTTTGTTAGACAAATGGAGAGTAAAATACATTTCATTGCATGTCTGTCACTACACAACAACTTCTTAGAACACCCCCTGAAGATGCCATGATTATTTAATATTTTGATGTTTACACAGCACACTCGATAACAACATGTGCCAAACATAAGGTTCTCTTCTCCCTGTGGCCTAAAGAATCCACCTCAGGTAGACATCAATGCCACATCTCAAACCCTCTGAGACCACATTTGTACAAACACACAGACAAATAGTAAATATTTAATGAGACTCATAATGGAAACACAAGGGACTGTGTGTGAGTGGATTCTGATGTAACCTCCAAGATTGACATGATGTGGTTATGAGAGTTCAGATCAACACAGTAAGTGCATATTCTATTTTGAAGCACACAATAACCATAGTAAAAAGAATTATATTTAAAATATATTTATTTCATACTGAGTATACTTCAAATTTATTAACATATTTACTGACTTATCGCTCAAGACTTACTGATATAAAAATCACAATTAAACTTTATTTGGAGAACTACTTGTGCGCAATGCACATTTCTTAATATTAAGCCTAAAATGTGTTTTAATAGCACTATTGATGAGGATGGTATTGTCACGTGTGTGTCTTGTTTCCCCTCCTCATGTGACGTTTGAAGATTCTCCATGTCTCCTCGTTCCTTCGATCCCCGCGAACCCTGACAGAACAGCAGACCTTAAAAAGAAGACCGGACCGACACCGATGAGGAGGCAGCTGATTCTGGTTCCCCGCAAGGATGGCCCGGGGATCATCAGCCTGCCGCCGCCCGCGGCGAAGTATGTGCCACCATCCGCGGCTCTCCCAGACCTGCCCTTCACGGGAGATCGTCGCCGCCATCCACGGCTCCCCCAGACCCGCCATTCGCGGGAAATGGTGCCACCACCCGCGGCTCTCCCCAGCCCGCCGCCGCCGTTCGCGGCTCTCCTGAGGCCGCCGCCGTTCACGGCCAACCCAAGCCCGCCGGCCGTGAGTATGGCAAGCCAGCCGGCTCCAACCCCAGAGCTCCTGGATACGGCACTTCTCCCAGAGTTCACGGCACCTCTCCTTACCCCGCAGTGCCCTCCAGTGCCCGCTCCCGCTCCTCCTCGCGCCTCCAGAGCGCCCCCAAGAGCCCGCTCCTCCTGAGCGCCCACCAGAGCCCTCTCCTCCTGAATGGCTCCCAGAGGGGAACTTCCCAAAGAGAATTTTTTGGGGGGGGGGGCCATATAGCCATGGCCGGTGTGGCCG
>JAFVLL020040146.1:54138-67815 GCA_021397915.2 Tor tambroides | reverse complement strand
TGTCTCCGAGATCAGTTTGATCCAGCAAAAACACACCATCTGTTTTATTCAACCCTAAATCCCTAAAGGGACAACACAGCAATCCGATGAGGAGGTAAAGGAGCAGCTGGTTGGTCATGCTGTGATGGGGATGAACGGAAGATTCTTACAATTACGACAGCTTGAACAATGGAGTCTGTGTTCTGCAGTGTTTGACCAACATAATACTGACATGCTATCAGATGGGGCTGTTCTCGTCTCTGGCCAACGAGATGACACTGCAGTCTGTAGAACAATTACGCAACCGTGACTTTGTCAACATCTCACCGCTTGGATATTTCCCGTGGCCTCTGGAGAGACAGAAAACAAATGTCAGCTCCATTAACACAGAAATGAATATCCAGCTACTATGTCATGTGGGTTATAGTGGCACTCAGATATGCTAATTATTTGCACAGACAACATGATTCTCCTATACGTATTTCTAGGACTGTCTCCTTATTGGTGTCTCCTGGTGTAGCTAAATCTGCTCTAATGGTGTAATCAAAGGCAATCACGGGTAAACCTCAAACCACATTCATCCATGTAGTGCCAAAGCACATCTGACATCATGTTGCTCAAGTAACTATGTTGCAACCACAGATGTCAGTAAAGAGCACAGAATTCCACATTGTACATTAGACTAGATTACAGTGCATTAATGCATTTGGTAGACACTCTTATCCAAAGTGCATTCACACACACCACAGTAACCGTAATAGGATTATAAAACACACCATACAGGAAAGATTACCAGAAGAACATCCTCCAGTTATCAATTTATCTATAATTTGGTCATTTAAACTGTCCTGCTTTGAATTTGTGAACATTTCATATTATGAAATTTATATTTTATACCATTTTTTTTGCACATGATGTATAGCATAGCATACATTCAAACTACAACCATAGACTTTCTCCAATGAATCTAAAGAAAACTGACAGATGAATCATTTATCAAAATAATTATAACTTACAAAATCAGGAACTCACTGAACTCATGTGACTCAAAATCCTGAGTCAAGGAAAACTTTCAGTTTTACATATTACATATAATTTTGCTGTAAAGAGAAGCATTTTATCAGTGGAGAGCAGGGTTATTATATTAAAACTAAAAACATAATTTTGCTCTTGAAATTTAACATGAACTGAAAATCAAATATATTAAAAAAAAAAACTTGTTTTATTTCAGCTAGTTGTCCAAGCAACATTTCTCATTTTCATTTAATTTAACTTGATGTACTAAAATGCCTAAAACCAAGAGTGAAACAGAAAATGAATAAAACCTATATAGACTTTTAAAGATTAACAAAAACAAAATTACTAAAACTTTAAAAATTATAATGAAATCAGAAAACAAAAACAATTCAAAATGTTGATCTCTCAATGATACTAAAATAATAAATGTCTTCATACCCACTTTACAAGTGTGGGTAATGAGACGGGTGCTTTGGCTTCAAAAGACTGAATGTAGCACAGCAGCCTTATGTATCATTTTCATGCTTTTACCATCATGTGAATGTCCTCATATTTGGAGCTTGACAACTGTGGTCTTTTACCTTGTTATGAGGTAAACGACCTGTATGAAGGGTTGGAATGATGTAAGAGTAAATACATGACAGAATTTCCATTTTTGGATGATTTGTGGCCTGCGAGAGTACCTGCTGTCTGGGACGAGGTGCAGCGTGCGGTAGAGGTCAGCAGTGGAGGGCATCTTCACCGGGGCAGCTTTAGGGGTGGAGAACAGGGACTTGGTCACGAGCGGTGGAGTGGACTGCAGTTTGGCCTCGGGTTCTGTGCCTAGATACACACACACGAACTGTGAACTCCAACCACGAAATAAATGAAGAGTTTCACAAACAGAAAAGCGATGCATTTCACAGAATCAATCCACTGATCACCAGTGAGCAAGCGTCAGGCGTGGGATGTTTTGTAGGCTCTCAGGGACACTCACCGACTGATAATGCACTGTGAGGTTCAGACAATGCGGGTCTTTTACGGTCTACAAATGGAGTCATATTCAAAAACTGGGTCTTCAGCCATGCAGCTCGATCTTCTTCAAATGTTTTCCTCTAAAGACGGAAGAAACTAACATGAGTTAGGGGCTGTCCACGAAGATCTGCTTGAGTTAAAAACAGCCGGATGGAGTGTAATGATGCACCAACATTTCTGCAACCAAAAACGTATAGTGTTGGAGGGCCAAAATCCCTGACTAAGGTTTAATTAGCTTTTTTTTTTTCTCAGAAGGTGTGTTTTGATTGTGTCTTTGGCATGCAAACAACACTGACACACTGCAACAGGTAAACATGTCAGCTGTATGGATATAAAGAGCTTTCAGTTTATTGTTAGAAGAAGCTATGGACTTGAACATGAACAGATGTTTTACTCAGATGTTGAGTTAGTTAGCTTGTTTGCTTATTTATTTATTTAGGCCATATCAGCTGCAAGGCTATCTTTAGGCAAAAACAGATAAACAACAAGTCATGCAAATGACCAAAAAAAAAAAAATAATACATATATAAAAAAAATATATATATATTTAAGATTAATATTAGACAAAAATTCTAAAATACATTCAGGTGATTCTTTAAATACATCAGCTAAACACATCTCTGACCATTAAAAACAGTGAGAGTCCAGTCCTGTTTAACAGACATTGTAGTTTGATAATGAAGGCATGATGTTGGTGGTTCACCTTTTTTAATAAATAGCTTTGTGTCTTATAAGTCTCGTACTTAAATGTGACCCTGGAGCACAAAACCAGTCTTAAGTCGCTGGGGTATATTTGTAGCAATGGCTAAAAATACACTGTATGTGTCAAAATGATCAATTTTTCTTTTATGCCAAAAATCATTGAGACATCAAGTAAAGATCATGTTCCATGAAGATATTTTGTAAATTTCCTACTGTAAATATATCAAAACTTCATTTTTGGTTAGTAATATGCATTGCTAAGAACTTCATTTGGACAACTTTAAAGGTGATTTTCTCAATATTTTGCTTTGTTTGCACCCTCAGATTCCAGATTTTCAAATAGTTGCATCTCAGCCAAATATTGTCCTATCCTAACAAACCATACATCAATGGAAAACTTATTTATTCAGCTTTCAGATGACGTACAAATCTCAATTTTGAAAAATTGACACTTATGACTGGTTTTGTGGTCCAGGGTCACAAATGGCAACTTGATCATACCTAGATTTGAAATGAGTAATTTTTTAGATGTACTTATTTCCGTGGCATTCATCCCATTCCATCTGCCACACAGAAACCATTCAAGGAAAATTTGATTTCTAAATTCATGCCTCCTTTAAGGTTAACTGTAATAAATGTATTTGTATGTATTCAGTACCTCGTGACCCAGACGAATAGCAGCTTCAGTGAAATTCTTCCTCTCTCGCTCAAAGTTCCTCTTCTGCTCATTGAAGAGTCTCCACTCCTCTTTGAGGCGCTCTTTCTCCTCCAGCGTGTAGCAGTCGTTCAGCAGAGCTGCCGTCTCCTCATCACACGGCGAGCTCAGCTGCTGCTGCAAACACACCGCAACCAGACTCAATACAGCCACATGTCTACAGGCTTTCTGCAAGCTTCACGAAGGAACATTTAAGACTTTAAGACCTTTTAAGACCAATTAAAGAAGTTAAGGAACAAATTAAAGGGAACAGTGTATCACTATGTTCTCTTAATGTAAATGTCTGGGAAGAACACAATGAAATGTATTAGAAGTATTAGCACTTCAAAAATTGAAAATGTAATTTCCAACTGATCTTCATAACATAATTTTACAAAAAAAACTGCTTAGCTAGAATATGGAAATAACTTTTACTTTACCTTCTGATCACACTACAAATATTGATGTTCTTCCTCAGTATTTTTGTCTTGTTTTCCAGTGCAAATGTCTAAAGATTCTTAAATCACCATGCAAAAATGACATAAGAAGTCTCGTTTTCTGAGAAATTGATCAAAACAGGGGCGCGGGAAGGTGTTTTATGTAGGGGGTGCTGGGGGGGGGGGGGTAGTCAATTTCTGCGTATAAATATTAGAAGCAGAAAATCATGCTATAGCCTACGCACTTTCATGAGATCGTGTTAGACAACAATTAGCTATTTTACAAATGGGAATAGGCTACAATGAATTCACAACAACGTTTTACATTCAAGCTACATTCAAGCTTAAAAAAAAACCCTTAAAATGTATAGTGAAAAGTTCTTTAAAAGCATCTGGAATGCAATAAAGTAATTTTAAAGCTGTATTTAAAGCATTTGCTGCATGGATTAAAAAGACATAATTCACATAGGTCTATCAGTCAGACAAAATTGCGTCGCAGCAAATCCTTTAAATTTCAAGGACAAAGATTTACATACTTTTTTTTATTATTATTGAATACAATTATAAAATAAAACGCAAATTATAATCGGGCCTGTTTTAGGCTTTCCCTTATTTTTATATTTTAGACGGTGACGGGAAAAAATGACTCGCCATCTCCTCATTGGACGCGCAGAGAGAAATATATGCATCTTAACGGATTATAGGCTAATGAAGAGTTTTTGCTTTGCTTTGAATTATTTCGTTTTAAAGTAGTAATTTAAAGCTTGAGATACTATCACATCTGTGAGCCAAGTTTGAATGTTTAGCTTGTTCATCATTGAAGCGCTCTTGTTCAAGACCGGCAGAAAGCTAAACATTCTCTGTTTTCCTGTTTTTATAAAGCACAATGTTGATATTGTGAATGCACAATAAATAAAAGTAGACCTTTACAGTTCCAAATGATATACATTTCACTATGAGCAAAAAAAAAAATAAAAATAAAAAAAATAAAATCACACGCGCATTTTAAGTTGTTTTTATTACACATCCTTCAGAAACCGAATTCTAATATGCTGGACATGCGGTAACACCGCGCTGGAACTGCTGAGCTGCTTTTATTTTTTGGAACCTGTGATTTTTTTCAGATTCTTTGATGAATAAAGTTAAAAGAAGGGCATTTATTTAAAACAGAAATTTTTCTAACAATATACACTACTGTTCAAAAGGTTGGGGTCAGTGAATTTTTATTCTTTCTTTTTATTGAAAGAAATTAAAACTTTTATTCAGCAAAGATGTTTAAATTGATAAGAAGTGATAGCAAAGATTTATATTGTTAGAAAAGATTTATATTTTGAATAAATGCTGTTCTTTTAAACTTTGTATTCATCAAAGAATCCTGAGAAAGAAGAAAAAAAAAAAAAAACACAGTTTCCAAAGAAATATTTGGCAGCACAGCTGTTGCCAAGATTGATAATTCTAATAATAAATCAGTATTTTCTGAAGGATCATGTGACACTTTAGACTGGAGTAATGGCTGATGGAAATTCAGCTTTGCATCACAGAAATAAATTATTCTTTAAAGTACTGTATATTAAAACAGAAACCATTATTTTATATTGTAATAACATTTTGCAAGATTACAGTTTTTTTCTGTATTTTTGATCAAATAAATGCAGGCTGATATGAAGAGATTTCTTTCAAAACATTACAAATAGTAATGTTTCCAAACTTTTGGACTCAAAATGTATATATATATATATATATATATATATATGTATATATATATATATATATATATATATTATGTATGTATATATATATATATATATGTTATTTTTTTTTTTTTTTTTTATTATTATTTTTTTTATATTCACAACAGTTTACACTTGCCCACAGAAAAAAACAGGGGGTGCTGCAGCACCCTCAGCACCCCCTGTTCCCGTGCTCCTGGATCAAAATGCAGTGAATTTATGATTATGAAAAAAAGACATATCTGCCAATAAAAGGGGAAACAAGTTTATATAGCCAGTTGACATTTCGCTTAATTTCTCAATTAACAAGACTTCATATCTTCAGTTTGCATCTCAAATGCAAAATGTATCTTGATTTAAGGTTGTTTGGACATTTATATTGGGAAAAAAAGACAAGAATACAAAGAAAATGTAAAACTTTCTGCTCTGATTTAAGACCTTTTCAGGCTTTAATTTGTGGAAGGGCAAATTAAAACTATTTGAAACCTGCAGAAACCCTGATTTGGGGCAAGTGCAAACACACTATATGATCTATGTTTTGGCCCAATTTATGGAAGGGACCAGAGACACTGAATTGGATTTGCTCATACACAAAGGATCCATAAATCATTACACATAAGGCAATACACTGACAGCCTCTTTGGGTCCATTGACAGAATCTGATATTGGAAGTGAAGTATACTTTGTCCTCTACTGTACATTAGTGTTTAGTGTGAACAGACACTGACCTGTAGAAGCTGCTGCTGCATGTGGATGAACTCTTTACACTGCTGTAACTCCATTCTCATCCGCTGCATCTCCTCCTCGTGCTCCTTCCTGGACATCACCTCCTCTCCCTCGCGCTCCTGACACGCCACCAGTGACGCTGCAACACAAGCACAAGCAGCCACATTCACGAATAAAGCCCGTTACAAAAGAACTGACTCTAAAGAGTGTTTTGTCTAGAATTCAACATCACTGCAGTTTGCAAGAACAGGACCAATATGTAACAGATGAAATATTTTAGAGCAAAGTGTAACTAGAAAAATGTATATTTACTAGGACTCTTTATAATCTCTTATTTTTTTCAAAATTCATTTAATGGTTAAATTAAATTGGAGTAAATCAAAAAGCATGCCTAATTTATTGAAATCATGAAACATACACAATTTAAATGTGTTTTATTTTTCAATTCAATTTTTTTTTTTTGTTTTAATTTTTCTGGATTCCATTTCATGATTTAATTAAATTTTAACAATCAAAATGATGTCTAATCAACTGAATTCATAAACAACTTTATTTTTTAAAATAATGAAATATCATTTTGTGGTGTAATCAAACGACAGCATAAAACATTGACAACTGAATTAATCTTTTAATCACATGAAAACTGAATGTTACATTATGATTTGAAATCACCCTGTGTCACAATTTTCCTTTTACATATGCATATGTAATCAAGGACATTTGCTCATTACAACTCACGTCTGTCCAATCACAAGAGCGATAAATCACGCAAAAACTAAATCACGCATATACCTATAAAAGATTATACCATTTGAAGTTTATTTGTAACGAAGTGTCTGAGCGACTGAATGAGAAGGTTTTCATTTTATGTTTCATTTCACAACAGACCTCTTCTTAAAGGTGCTGTATGTAGGATTGACCTAGTGGCTGAACTAGGTATTGCAGTCCAAATTCAAAATATTGGAGAGGGGTTTTTTCACCCGGCCCCTGCTCCTCAGACTTGAGGTTGCCAGATTAACGACACCAACAGGAACGAGCGCACATGACGATGAATGACATGAAATGTGCTGTGTTTTCCGCCAACTGGCAACTCGGGGTGCCAAAATACAATTGGGTATACTGGCAGTGGGCGAGTTTCACAAAACAAAACAGAGACCGACATTCCGGCCCGGAATGCACATTTTCAAAGGAGAATAACTGACTGTAGCATTGTTTTTCAGATAAACATGTATGTTAACTTATGTTCTTAAATATCTGCAAACATATTATGGTATTTTTATGCTTTAGTAGAGTCAAAAACTTACATACAGCACCTTTAATTATTCTCACCGTTCTGCTGGTTTTTCTTAATAATTAAAGCTACAGCACTGCCAAGTAGAGGTCGACCGATATGGGTTTTTCTCTGGCCGATGCCGATGCCGATATTTAGAAATCAGGGCAGCCGATGGCCGATATATGATGCCGATTTTTTGGCCGATTTTCTTTCTTTTTTTTCCCCTTGACCGATTAATACAATCAGTTAAACGGTTTAAAAAGTCTTTTTTTTCAGTAATTTATCAAAATATTTAAAAAGGTTTGCTGCATGGTTAAAATATGCTATGCCTATAAAAATTGCGGTTTTTAGAGACAGAGAGAGAGAAAAGTCACATATAAGTCATTTTATTATTTCATTCAGAAATAGGCCTAATGCGACGCGAAATGTTTACAAACATTGTAATAAACACTGCAAACATAGCTAGGCTATTTTAGTTCCCCTCACTCCACAACAAATTCTTTTAATTAACAGTATTTAGAAAAGAACAAGAATTAAAAATATAAGAAGCTAGCTATAAACGACAGGCCAAAACGAATTTTAGACTAAAACGAAACTGAAACCAAATGTTTCCGTATTCGCGATGTATTTGAATGCCAAAATATTATTTACTTCACAGAATTACTGAATTTCACAGGAAAGATTCGTTTATTTTTTATAAAGAAAGAACTGTATTTCCTTAGTCAATTATTAAAGTATTACATGTTACGTGGGCTGATTTATTCATTTTTAAGTATTTGGGATTTTAAGAACAAGTGGGAAATGTGCTGAATGTTTCATTTCATCCAAGTGAAATTAGCAAGCGGTTAGACTTAATTTACATTCGTTTTAAACGCAGAGCCAGGCGCTAGTTGACACAGGTTGCGCGCGTGCGTCAGGCCTCGTCCATATTGCCAGATGCGCTCATGAGAGACTTGCGGAGCAGAACCGGGCGCGAGACCATGAGTATAAAAGAGCATTACGACACAGGCTGCGTGTGTGCGGCTCGTCCGTGAGACGCGGGAGATGCGCAGCGTGAGGCAGAGCGGAGCGAGTATGATGGGAAGCATTCAGAGACACTGGCTGTGTGCGCGGTCTTCTGAATTAGCGAACATACAATACAAACTTATTTCAAATTAATCTGTTGGGGAGATAAAATGTGTAAGATAATGTTCATGTAGCCTACCAATAAAAACATCTAAAAATTTATCTTTTATTCTCCAGTAATGAAAGCAGAACCGAGCTCTTGATATGCGTTGAGCTCTTGCAAATGACCTTTTTTGTTTGTTTTCTGTCATTTCGAGGCTGAAGTTACATACGGTTTTCTTTAGTTTTAATTTGCTTAACTTTCGATCTGACCCTTTTTAAATGGTGGGTGTTTACGCAGTTGGCTAGAGCAGTGCTGATCGGGGAGAACGGAGGTGCGCTCACTCTGTTGGTTAGTAAGACTGTCACTCAAGGCTGGCAGTCATGCATATCCTCTGGAACAGAGTAATATCACGTCCACATCACAGACTTTGCGATTAGCAGATCGCAACGTCTCGAATCGCAATTGCGATTTGCTTTCCATTAATCGTACAGCCCTACCAGGTAGTTCTCTCTTCAAAAAGTTAGCAGGCAGAGGGGGACATCACAGGGTTATCCGTCGTGCCAGTGGAATGGCAATCTGCTTGCCGCACGAGGCAGTGTCACCTGTTGCTTGCAGACGCCTGTATATTAATCAGCCTAATTTGCAGCACAATCGGCCAATGCCGATTAATTAAAAAATGCCAAAAATCGGCCGGCCGATCAATCGGTCGACCTCTACTGCCAAGTAGGGCTGGGTATCGTTCAAAAATTTTCGATATCGATACCGATACCGATACCTTGAGTTCGATACCGGTTCCTGAACGATACTTTTTCCGATACTTTTTCCTTAACAAGATTACATTATCTCAAAACACTTTGGTTTTATTTTTTTCAGCTTGTTGACATTGATACAGACTCAAAGACTCATCTCCTGAGACACTACACAAAGGAGCAAAATATATCCAACACAATAAATCAGTGCAAATAATTTTAATAAAGCTCAAATAGTTTTCAGTTTACACTAGTATTTGTTCGTTTTAAAACGCATAGCTCAGACAGAATCTTCATTTCTATTCATTTATTCTAGGTTGTTAAAGACTTCAAGAAATTGAAAATCTTTATCCACTTTCATAAGTGGGTGTTTTATTTTCTTTCACCATATGTTTTATTGTTATTAAATTATGTTGTCTAATTATTTGAATGCATAAAAACTACTTAGTTTGTTCAAATTTATTCTTAAAATAGCCTTATGAAATGTTTTATTTTTCCTCAGAAATTCTGTGTTCTGTATCTGGTTTTCAAATCAAGGCATAAAACATTAATTTCATTTATCTTTTAAATTATTGAAAATCAGACTTTATTTTGGCAAACAATTTTACTATTAAAATTAAAACATGGAAGAAATGTTGTGTGATCATTACTTTAAAAAAAACAAAACAAAGTTTTAATAATTTTAATAGTAGCCTAGTAGTAGCAGTATGTACATTCTGCTGAACAATAGTAATATATTTCTGCCGCAATGTCTTCCAAGTTAAACCGAACTTTTATTTTGACGGGTTGCCGTGAATACCTTTACAGTTCTGTGTGTATATGATGACTCTAGTTTTACTCAAATCAAATGGTAAAATGCTCATGAAGTGACTCTCAGAGCAGTTCTGGAGGTGTTGTTCATGTGTTTATGTCCTCATTTAGTGAGACGGCAGACGCTGAAATCACTGCGAGCATCAAGCGCACTTCAGTCGAGTGTGTAGTAACCGCGCGATATAGAGAGCAGACTGATCCGTGTGCTTTCGAATCACCCTCGCGGATGTCAAACACTGACCAATCTGTGCCGCGTCGCTTCTAGTCAAACACACCTAGTGCTGCAGGCTTATTGCCTCACTGACGTTGATGAGATTAACCCCTTAGGTATCGAAATTTGGTACCGAACGACAAGACGTTTTTCGATACTCGGTGGTATCGAGGCAATTCGGTCGGTGCCTTAAAAGTATCGAACTCGATACCCAGCCCTACTGCCAAGTATTTTGTCCCCGGAGGCAATTATTGTGGTTGCACTGGTTTATTTTGGCCATTTACTCCAGAACATATCTCCAGAAACATTTAAAGATCTGAAAATGCATTTAAGAAGGAAAGCAACAGCCACACGTTGTACCTTGGCTGTCGAGTCTCTCCATGTGGCTCTTGAGCTTCCTCCACTGCAGGCGGATGCTGTTGGTGAGCTGCTCGCGGGCCTGTTCACACGACTGCTCCAGAGTCTCTCTGCTGGGGTCACCCATCTCCTCCTCACCCTCAGAGGCAGCCTGATGATAGTTCATCCAAAAATAAAAACTGTCAATTACATGCCCTCCAAACCCATAAGACTTGAAACAAATAAATATATTTTAATAAAAACCTTTTCATTGAAAGCCCATTCCACCAACACAAGAAGTTCATAAAGAGATCGTAAAAGTTATCCAAATGAATAGAGCAGTTTATTCCATTTAAAAAGACACATTCGCTTTATATGAACAGATTTTAATTTTTTAAACATAAATATGAACATTGATCAACACACATACTGCACATTTAGCACAAATATGGTAAACAGAAGCTTAACTGTATTTTTTAACCATATGTGACCCTGGACCACAAAACCAGTCATAAGTGTCAATTTTTCAAAATTGAGATTTATACATCTTCTGAAAGCTGAATAAATAAGCTTTCCATTGATGTATGTTTTGTTAGGATAGGATAATATTTGGTCGAGATACAACTATTTGAAAATCTGGAATCTGAGGGTGCAAAAAAAAAAAAAATCAAAATACTGAGAAAATCTCCTTTAAGTTGTCCAAATTAAGTTCTTAGCTATGCATATTACTAATCAAAAATTATGTTTTGATATATTTACAGTATGAAATTTACAAAAAAAATCTTCATGGAACATGATCTTTACTTAACATCCTAATGATTTTTGACATAAAACAAAAATCAATAATTTTGACCCATCCAATGTATTTTTGGCTATCGCTAAAAATAAACCCCAGCGACTTAAGACTGGTTTTGTGGTCCAGGGTCACATATTTGATCGTATAAAGCTCATGCACTCGATTCATTTGGATTATTCTTACAATCTCTTTATGAACAGTTTGGACTCTTTAGAATTGTTTTGAACAGTAATCTGTCATGGTCCATTAAAATATCTAGACTTATGGTTTTGGAACAACATGATGGTGAGAAAATTATACCAAAAATAAAACAATATGTATGTATGTATGTATATTGAATTATTTAATTTATATATATTTAGAAAGACATTTTCTGCATTATCTATAGTACAAAAGTGGCCAAAAGTTGCTAATTAGGTATTAGTTAGTCACAAAGGAAAGTTGATTCAGAGGTGGTGCCTTTTGGCTTCATGTTGACTTGCAACGTTTATCAAGTTAAAACGACACTGTTTGATGCTTTAACATGCGATGCCATTTACAACTTTAAACATGGCATTGTTCATAGAGTGTGCGAGGAGACTTCTGACCTGCTCTAGGCTATCATCTGCTGGCTCTGTTTTGACGCAGGGCTTCTTTGGGCTCAGAATGGTGATCATGTCCTTCTTCATGAGCTGCAACACTTTTTTAAGCTCAGAGTTCTCCATCATCAGAGATCTCTGCCGCGTCTCATAATCACTCAGCAGAGCCCTGTACATCTCACCCTCATGTCTGACAACACAAGAGCAAATGTTTTACACTGTGTTTCACTGTGAGAAATACAAATGCCATGTCAAATGAGCACAGGAGGTTACCTGGCCTCCATCTTGCCCGTCTTCCAGAGGCCTCTCTTGCCATCTGACCTTCCCACATGGTTTGAGATTTCAATGGCTGAACACAAATGAAAACAGAGAATATAGAAACACTGTGAACTTCAAATCTTTCTGGATTGTGAATTGTGAATGTGTGCAGTCTAAAAAGGAAAATGAAAGAATAAAATTGACATCTGGCTGCTTCACTATATTAAAGCTATGTAAAAGGTTGCCAGAAATGCAAGCTCTCACAGAGTTTCTTGTCTCTCTTGTCCACGAGCAGCTGGTTGAGACGTTCCTTCAGTTTGGTGCACTCTCTCTCTCTGCGCTTGGTGTCGTGGTTGTACTGCGTGGCACGACTAGAGATGATGCTCTGCAGTTTCTGTACCTGCACCATATTAATAACACATAGAAGTAAGGGTGCTATATGATAAATACACAGTAGCCTACACTAAAGTCTTAAAAAATAAAATTAAAAAAAAAAAAAGTGAATGAAAGCATGAACAAACAAAAGATAATCAACAAACTTATTTTACAAAATAAAGTTAATTTTTTTATTATATTTCTATTATTATATTTAGTGTTTATTACTCTCTATAACTAGAATATAGTCAGTGCATGGTCGTGTAGCAGGTATTGAAGGGATGGTTTACAAAAAAATTTAGTAACCAATCAGCTTCTGGTGCCCATTGACTTCCATTGTATTTTCATCAATGCTATGGGAAGTCAATGGCTACCAGCAACTGGTTGGTTACCCACATTCTTCAAAATATCTTCTTGCAGGTTCATTAAGTGAACTATCCCTTTAAGATATGCTTTTCTTTATCCAAAGTATGGTCGGCCAATATGCATTGCAGTTTTCAACTGGTACTAACATACACCTCTAACACGTCTTTTGATCACTTGTGATCGCTTCCTCATAACACGTCCAGTAATGATTACATGTTAAGTGAGAGGCGAGTAGGTGGTGCTGTCTGGGACACATTTAGGACAGACAGCATTTCCACTGCAAGCAATCAGGTCACATTTGCCTTTGACACGACAGATCATGACATTCTTTTTGTTAACTTTTTTTTACCACTTTATGTTAACAAAAGAAGTGTCATAACCCACAACTTCAGAAAGGAGTGACACAGGGCTCATTTTAAACGCAGACACAGTGGACACACATGGTGAAAAATACATTGCTTTTTTGCATTTTACATTTCAAACGTTGTGTTTGAGAATCAAAATTGTAGTTTAGTTGA
>JAFVLL020040146.1:25774-54038 GCA_021397915.2 Tor tambroides | reverse complement strand
GCTTGATCATGGTTGGAGCTAAACTCTGTAAAGTGGACCACGAGGGCCAGAGTTGAACACCTGCCCTAAAAGTTTAACACTATGACTCCGTCACAACACTGTTGTTTGAGGATCCTGGCCAGCCCAACTCACCAATGGTGTAAGTTTCGGGGAGGAACCACCAGTTTGTCGACAAATGGCAGATGGGGGGGAGGTTAATGGGAAACCTTTCTTAAAACATGCACACAAGAAAGCAGGGTTGCCAAGTCAGTGAAACAAAATCCTCCCAATTGCTATTCAAAACTATTCCAAATCAAGCCCAATTTTTTTTCTGTGGTTTTCCCTTCCGTCAGGGGTCACCTCAGTCGGAATAGCATTCCAGGGGCGATTGCTTTAACCCACAGAAAGAGCAGTGTTGCCAACTGCTTTCAATTGAAAGTAGCTAAAACTACTAGCTAAATGTCACTAGATGACATCATAATGGCAAATTCACTGATCTATATAAAGATGAATAGAGATCAGTGGGCAGATGAGAACTTAGATAAGGTTTGTCCAAGTAGTTGCTATATTTGTCCCTAAACTTTTGAAAAAAAGTCTCAAAAGGGGTGGGCAAGTCGCTAATCTAGCTACAAAATAGCTAAATTGGCAACACTGAGAAAGAGTGTAAAAGTAGCCCAATTCTGAAGGGAAATGGTGGACTTGGCAACACTGCAAGAAAACCACACGTTCGTGTTTACATGTACTGTTAGTGGCTTCCCCTTGATACCTTTGTACCAGGGGTGTCCAAACCTGTTCCTGGAGGGCCATTGTCCTGCAGAGTTTAGCACCAACTCTAACTGAACACTCCTGAACCAGCTACTCAAGGTCTTAAGACTTACCAGAAACCTTGGGCAGGTTTTAACTAAACTCTGCAGGACGCTGGCCCCCCAGGAGCAGGATTCAACACTCCTGGTTAACACAATAAATATTCAGCTTCCTCCCCACCTTTGAAGTTGAAATGAAACAGAAGTTGTGATCGATTACTACAATACTATGAAATTTCCTAGTCAAACAACTTGAGCTTGAAATACACTACCGATTTACAATCCGGAGGAGTCGACGGTATAAACTGTCTGGAGATTTTAGCTAGTTGGAGTCAACAGATTTTGCAGAAAATTGCATAGTCTATGATGGCCACAATCTATGATTTTTCCATCTAAACATGTTTGACATTGAGAGAGTTTTAGAATGCATATTGTTTTCATTTGTCATGCATCTTTTAGGAATGAGACATGTTTGTTCTGAGTTTGTTGTATTTGCAACAACATGAAAGTCTGGTAGTGTGTGATCCTCAGTCCTTTAGTGTACCATTTAAACAGTCAGCAAGAGACTTTTTGTCCATCAATTGTTGATTGGATTGTGAAATGTAAGCGTCATACATCTGACTGTGATTGGCTCAACAGCTCAAAGTGAGTCATATGATAGGAAGACAAGTAACATGCATTAAAGAAAAAAAAAAAAAGGGTCAATTTTGCTTTCATGCCAACTTTAAAAACACAAATAGACCTTTTTCAAATCTTTCAAACTTTATTGCATTGAAATCAGTCTTCAAATGTGTAAACATAGATTCTAAAAGTAATTCTATCAAAGACATTCTTGATTTTTCAATATAAATATTCAACATTCAAGTGGAAAAAAAACCTATTCCATGTCATTGCATTAAAAAAAGATGTGATCAATACATAGTACTTAGCATCACTAAATTTGAAGTACAAAACTAAATGTGAAACCTAGCCCAAAACAAGTCTGTTTTTGCGACAATAATGGCAAATCAAAATATTAAATTATATTAGTATTTAAAAGCTACATTAAACGTCTCTCCTCTTAAAAGTGCTTAATGAATTAATGTAACATTTACAGCTCACACAAACATCACACAACCTGATTTACGGTATATTTTTAAATTAGCCTTATCATTACTACTACTACACAATGCACATTGGCCACTTTACATATTTATGAGATTCAAAGGTGGCAAATGAAATGATTGTCTCCTAGATCAATTTGATCCATCTAAACACACCACCTGTTTTATTCAACCCTAAATCCCAACACAGCAAATCAGATAAGGAGGAAAAGGAGCAGCTGGTTGGTCATGCTGTGATGGGGATGAACGGAAGACTCTTACAATTACGACAGCTTGTACAATGGAGTGTCTCTTCTGTAGTGTTTGATCAGTGTAATACTGACATACCATCAGATGGGGCTGTTCTCGTCTCTGACCAGCGAGATGACACTGCAGTCTGTAGAACAATTACGCAACCGTGACTTTGTCAACATCTCACCACTCGGACATTTCCCGTGACCTCTGGAGAGACAGAAAACAAATGAGCTCCATTAACACAGAAAACAATATCCAGCTACTATGTTATGTGGGTTATGGTGGCATTCAGATATGCTATTTATTTGCTCTGACAACATGTTTCTCCTATACGTATTTCAGTGACTCCTGGTGTGGCTAAATCTGCTCTAATGGTGTAATCAAAGGCAATCACGGGTAAACCTCAAACCACATTCATCCATGCACTGTCAAAGCATATCTGACATCATGTTCCTCAAGTAACATGTCATTTTATGTTGCAACCACAGATGTCAATAAAGAGCACAGAATTCCTCAGTGTGCATTAGACTAGGTTACAGTGCATTAATGCATTTGGTAGACATTCTTATCCTAAGTGCATTCACACACAGACACACACACCACAGTAACTGTAATGGGATTATAAAACACACCACATAGGAAAAATTACCAGAAGAACATCCTCCAGTTACTTAAACTGTCCTGCTTTGAATTTGTGAACATTTCATATTATTAAAATTGATATTTTATACCTTTTTTTGCACGATATATAGCATAGCATACATTTAATATACAACCATAAATGTGCATGCATTCAAAAAAAACAAAACAAAAAAAAACAACAACATTAGTTGGCCTTTTTTTTCTTCTCTAGTGAAACAAAACTGACAGATTAATCATTTGTCTAAATAATAATGATTTACAAACTCAGGAACTCATTGAACTCATGTGCCTTGGAATCCTTCAGTCAAGGAAAACTTTCAGTTTAAGTTGATATTACACATATTTTGCTGTAAAACAAAGCGTTGTATTGGTGGAGAGCAGGGTCATTATATTAAAACTAAAAACATAGGATTTTGCTCTTGAAATTAAATAAACATGAACTGAAAATAAAAACCCAAAAACTTAAACTTGTTTTATTTCAGCTAGTTGTCAAAGCAACATTTCTCTTTATTTAGTTTAACTTGACGTACTAAAATAGCTAAAACTAATACTGAAACAGAAAATGAATAAAAAAATTAGATACTTTTAAAGAATAATAATTATAAAATGACAAAAATACAACAAAATGAATAAAACTTTACAAAGTTGCTGAAATCAGAAAACATAAAAACCAATTCAAAATGTTAATAAAAGCTAAAACAGTCTCTCAATGATACTAAAATAATAATTGTCCTGTTGGGTAATACTAATCAAAACTTACACACTAACACACACCTGCGGTCTTCATACCCACTTTGCAAGCGTGGGTAATGAGACAGGTGCTTTGGCTTCAAAAAAAGTGTTTGTCCTCATTTTTGGAGCTTGACAACTGTGGTCTTTTACCTTGTCATGAGGTAAAAGACCTGTACGAAGGGTTGGAATGATATTAGGGTAAATACATGACAGAATTTCCATTTTTGGATGATTTGCGGCCTGCGAGAGTACCTGCTGTCTGGGATGAGGTGTAGTGTGCGGTAGAGGTCAGCAGTGGAGGGCATCTTCACCGGGGCAGCTTTAGGGGTGGAGAACAGGGATTTGGTCACAAGCGGTGGAGTGGACTGCAGTTTGGCTTCGGGTTCTGTACCTAGAGACACGGACATGAAACGTGAAATTCAACTACCAAATAAATGAAGAGTTTCACAAACAGAAAAGTGATGCATTTCACAGAATCAATCAATTGGTCACTAGTGATGAAGTGTCAGACACGGGATGTTTTGTAGGGTCTGTATGTTCAGCATGGGTACTCACCAACTGATAATGCTCGGTGAGGTTCAGACAACGCAGGCCTTTTACGGTCTACAAATGGAGTCATGTTCAAAAACTGGGTTTTCAGCCATGCAGCTCGATCTTCTTCAAATGTTTTCCTCTAAAAAGGGAAGAAACAAACAAGAGTTAGGGGCTGTTCACAAAGAAGTTCTGCTGGAGTTAAAACTGGCTAGATGGAGTGTAGTGATGCACCAAATTTCTGCAACCAAAAATGGAGTTTGGAAGATCTAAATGATTGACCACGATTTAATTAGCTTTTTTTTTTTTTTTTAAAGATGGTTTTGATTGTGTCAGCATTTTTTTTTATGCAAACACAGATAAACATTTACATTACATTTATTCATTTAGCAGACTTATCCAAAGCAACTTACAAATGAGGACAATAGAAGCAATCAAACCAACAAAAGAGCAATAATATGCAAGTGCTATGACAAGTCTTGGTTAGCCTAACGCAGTGTACTTAACTTTTTTTATATGTATATATAAAACAAAAGATAGAATAAAAAAAAAAACAGAAATTAGTGTTAGAGGTGTTTTTGTTTTTTTGGTTTTTTTAAAGAAAACAAGCAGTTAAAAAACGAATAGAGTGGAAGTGTTACAGGGTCAGTGTTTTTATTTTTTAATAACTCTAATGGATACTAATTTTAATAATAATTTTAATGTATGCAAAGATTTCAATTTTCAACTGAACGGCTTTCAGTTCTGTGTTAAAAGTTAATTTAGTTAGTTTTTGTTTTTATTTAGGCAATATCAGCAGCAGGGCTATCTTAAATGGTGAAAACAGATAAATAATAACAGCCATACAGTTACCAAAAACACACATTCAAAATATAAATGATATTTAAGGTTAATACTAGACAAAAATTCTAAAATACATTCAGGTGTATACTTTAAATACATCAGGTAAACACATCTCTGAACATTAAAAACTCTGCAGTCCAGTCCTGTTAGTTTGACAAGGAAGGCATGATGGTGGTGGTTCACCTTTTAATAAATAGCTCTGTGCAAGTCTTGCATGACTTAAATGGCAACTTGTTCATACCCAGATTTGAAATGAGTAAAAAACATTTTTCTTATACAAGAATGTATTTCTTGCAACTTATTTCCATGGCATTCATCCCGTTCCATCTGCCACAAGAGTTTCTCAAAACCATTGAAGGAAAATTTGATTTCTCAATTCATATCCCCTTTAATGTTTTAATTGTGATATTCAGTACCTCGTGTCCCAGACGAATAGCAGCTTCAGTGAAAGTCTTCCTCTCTCGCTCAAAGTTCCTCTTCTGCTCATTGAAGAGTCTCCACTCCTCTTTGAGGCGCTCTTTCTCCTCCAGCGTGTAGCAGTCGTTCAGCAGAGCTGCCGTCTCCTCATCGCACGGAGAGCTCAGCTGCTGCTGGAAACACACACCGCAACCAGACTCAATACAGACACACTTTCTGCAAGCTTGATGAAGCTCAGTTTAAGACTTTAGACCAATTAAAGAACATCTGAGGAATACTTTAAAGGGAACAATGCATCTGTGTGTTATCTTAACCCTGTGATGCATCATGGTCACTACAGTGGACAGATATTTTAAACCATTTAGGATGTATCATCACGTCCCAACCACCAACTGGCGAACCCCCAAAGTGTTGTCTATGATTCCATTTAATTGTTGTATTTTTATCAATTTTTTTGTTTTGAGATATTGCATAATATATTCAAGATGGTGGCGGGAAAAGGGATGCACCGTGTACCTTGGGAATAAGTGTTAAATACTTTTATTCTCAGAAAACCAGACAGGTACAAAAAATATTTTGCAGTTAAATAGGATGTCAGAAATAGATTCATCCAGATTTTAACATCTTTCTTGTACATGTTTTTCTGTGACAGAAAATATATCTGTCCACTACAGTAGACGTCATGCACCAAAGGGTATAATTCTGCCTATGGGTCTATATATATATATATAGGTTCTGCCTTATTTGTATGTTTTATTAAAATTATGATATAATTTACAGTTGAATGGTTTTACTGAACAGAAATATTAAATAGTCTTTAGATTTGATCATTTATTTCAATGCTTACAGTCTATATTTATTAGGTCATATAAAACTGTAAGCATGTATACATGTATACTGTATGAGTGCAGATATGTGTGTGTGTGACTGTGTTTGAGTGTGTGATGTGCTTGTGTGTGTTTGTATTTGTGCTCACATGTGAATGAATAGCCCCCACACAGCCCCACACACCCCTGTCCCATAGACACACACACTCTTACCTTTTGTTAGACTTCACATTTCTGTGCCGTCATGACATAGCTTGTTGTTATTGAATGTTCTTATGTGTATTCAAACCATTTTCACGTAGTAAATATTTTAAAAAACATGTTTTTTTAAGACCACACATTTAGTTTGATTCACTTTTTATACCTTTGATGCATGGTGTCCACTCCCTCAAAATATAATGATATAATAATAATGACAATTTTTTTGGCATGATTTTTCACTTGTTTAAAAGTAAAAACAAACATGTAAAAAAATTATTACTTTGTGATTTGATAATTCATGCGTCAGAGGGTTAATATTCAAAGAGAACACAATGAATTTTACTAGCAGCACTTCAAAAACTCAAAATCAAAATTCAATTGTTCCTTTGTACTTACTTTTACAAGAGAAGAATAGCTTACCTAGAATATGGAAATAACTTTTCCTGTACTTCTGATCAGACTGCAAAAGTGCTGTTCTTCCTCTGTATGGGTCTTGTTTTCCAGTGCAAATGTCTAAGCATTCTTAAATCAAAATGACATAAGAACTCTGATATAGAAATTTATCAAAATGAAGTGAATTTATGACAAAAAGGGAAAAATATCTGCCAATGGGCTCAGAAAAATCAACTTAGTTCAAAGGGAAAATAAGTTAATACCCCATTGACAGATACTGTTTCTTATTTTAAAGCATAAACTCAAGCTAATTTGTTCAATTTCTCAAAAAACAAGACTTTATCTCTTCATTTTGCACCATCAATTTTATCTAAATTTAAGCATGTTTAGACATTTGTATTGAAAAGCAAGACAAAAATACAAACAAAGAATTTTTTGCAGTGCTTGCAACATTTAATGCAATGATTATGGATGTAAATCTTTCTGCTCCAATTTAAGAGCTTTTCAGGCTTTAATTTGTGGAAGGACAAATTAAGACTTTTTAAAACCTGCAGAAACCCTAATTCTGGCCAATCACACTATACGATCTACATTTTAGTCCAATTTATGCCTTGGACCAGAGATACCAAATTACACATATTCATACGCAATGGATCCATAACACATTACACATGAAGCAATACACTGACAGCCTGTTTGGGTCCACTGATAAGTGAAGTATGATTTGTACTTAGTGTTTAGTGTGTACAGACATTCACCTGTAGAAGCTGCTGCTGCATGTGGATGAACTCTTTACACTGCTGTAACTCCATTCTCATCCGCTGCATCTCCTCCTCGTGCTCCTTTCTGGACAGCATCTCCTCTCCCTCACGCTCCTGACTCGCCACCAGTGACGCTGCAACACAAGCAGTGATGCTCATGATCGAGGCCCGTTACAAAAGAACTGACTTTAAAGAACGTTTTGTCTCAAATTCGACATCACTAGGTTTGCAAGAACAAGACCAAAATGTAACCGATGAGCATATTTTAGAACAAAGCAAAACTAGAAAAATGTATTTTTACTAGGGCCTTGTGAAATCGGTTTTATTTTTTCCAAATTCTGATTTTTTTTCCCTGTTTAAATGTTTCTGAATTCCATTTTCTTCCCTTTTTAATTTTTCAGGACTTTTAATGGAACATTTTTACATTTTAGTAATCAAAAAGCATGTCTAATTTATTGAAATCATGAAACATACACAATTTAACAATTTATTAAAATATTACATTTTTAAGGGCCTATGAAATTCATTTAATTTTTTCTCAAAATCCATTTTATTTTTTTGCCATATTCTGTGTTTTCATTTTCATTGTTCTGGATTCCATTTTAATGTTTTAATGCAATGTTAATAATCAAAAAGCATGTCTAATCAACTGAATTCATAAAAACAACTTATTTATACAATAATAGGTCCCCTTTAAAAATAAAACCGTCATATTATGCAAAAATCACTTTTATAAGCAGTTTGAACACAGTTGTGTGGCCGCAGTGTGTGAAAACAACCAGCCTATAATGTTAAAAATCCACCAACTCATTTTTTTATAAAACCAATAAATCATAAACAGTCTCTCCAAACAAGCTGTTTCAGATTCTCCCTCTGTTCACGTCACTGAGGGGAAAAAGTCCCGCCCATTTGTGACGCTCTCTGCTCTATTAGCATAAACACAGCCCTGAGTGAGAAGATGTGGTCCGCCATTACTGGAGATATATACAATGTCAGCACCAAAGAGGCTTTACAAGTGTTGTGTTTTGAGATGCACTAATGAACATAGGAGTCACCATAATCTCCCCTCATCTGAGCCAAGGACACTGTGGTTAAATTTCATTTTCGAAGGAAATATCCCGGAAAAAATCAGTAACGTCCCCAATATGTTTAGGAATTAATACCAAGGCTTCGTGCATGAACGTCAGCTCCAGACAAAGTAAGTATCACGCGTTTGTTTTCCAAATTGCCTTTCTGAAAGAGCTTCTTGGCACTCTGTAAGGTTTATTGCTAAAGCTATCATTGTCTCTGTGTGTTTTCACTGATGCTGCCTTCAAGTGCTATCAGAATGATCGTGAATAGGAATGTGGTAGTTAAAAGTTGCGTATGAAAGCAATGTGAGTCGATCGCTTGAAGCTGTCAAGCTCATAATCAGAAGTGGGACTTATAAAGTCTGTGATAGCATGAGACCAGCTATGTTGTTATTTTTATTCCGCCGTGCTCTCCGTCTGTGTAATTCATAAACGTGAATTTATTATGCACTGTATAATCAGATGACTGACTTTGAAACGGAGTAGTTTTCTGTAAAGAAAACAGGCTTGTACTAATAGGGGAATGTTTATTTACAAAGGCTAGCACTGCTAATGTGGAGCTTGAGCTCTTGAAGCTCCGCCCTCTTCTCCGGGAGCAACAGCTCACTCGCATTTAAAGCAACACACTCAAAACAGCGCGTTTTGGCTCATACCCTAAAAATGGCAATTTTAACAAGCTGTAAAAATTTATCTGTGGGGTATATTGAGCTAAAACTTCACATACACACTCTGGGGACATTAGAGACTTATTTTACATCTTGTAAAAAGGGGCATAATAGGTCCCCTTTAAAGAAATGCTATGTTGTGTAATCAAACGAAGGCATAAAACAAAACTACTGAAAGAATCTTTTAATCAAATGAAAATTAAATGTTCTATAATGTCAATGCCATTCATTAAGAAACTGAACAGAATTAAAGGGGGCATGGACATGTCCTAGATATATTCACATCTAAGAATCTCTACAGTAAAAACATACTGAAGGTTTCATACCTCAAAGGTAACTCCCCAGTTAAAACTCTACTGAAACACCAGGATTTGAGATCACCTCATTCATGTCATCACAATTTTCCTCTCGTCTAATCGTAAGAGCAAATGTGATTCTGTCCCTGCACGTAGACAACTCCAAAAAGTAAACCATGCATATTTCAATAAAAGATCAAACTATTAGAACTGCATGGCTGAAGTTTATTTTTAATATGTGCCCGAGCAACTAAATGAGAAGGTTTTCGTTTGTTTGTATCATTTCACAATGGACAGTATTAAGTATTTTGTCCAAAGAGGCACCTATTGTAGTTGCATTGGTTCATTTGACTCGGGGTCAAATATATATGACTTGGAGGGCAAAACATACATAGAACTGCAGCACAAGTGTGTCAATTTTTCATCTGTTTCCCAGCCGCAAATATTTAGATCACCTCCCAAAAGAATAAAACAAAGGTATTTCTGAACAAAATGCAAGTTTTGGCCATTTGCAATCCATATTAAGCACCCGCGGCAATATTTCAATCATAAGCAGTGCGACAAAACGTTGTAAAAACACTTAAAGTGCCGTAATATACTTAAAACAGTAATATTAAAAGATCAAATTCAGTATTCACCATATTAAGGATGCATAGTTTACATAGGCAAGCAGATGAGGCCAGAATATGAACGCAGTCCGCTTAACGGTTCAGTGTTTTCCTTATAACGGTTTTCTACGGGAAGCCATTTAACGTGAAACTTTGCACATTGCGTTTATATTCTGGCTTCATCCTCTTGCCTGTACAAAATATACATCAATAAGGTGACCATTGAATCTCGCCTTTTAATATCTGCGTTTTACTACATTATTACTTGATACAATCTGCGTAAAAATAGCTGGCGGTCAGTGGAGCAAAGCTTCGTTTTGCCCGCCAGGTGGGCGTTCCTATAAGGGTGTGACGTCACGTGAAAACTATCAATTACAGCATTGGCATTTTCGAGCATCAAAACACATCACGTGCTGTAAAGCAGGGTGTGGATGTGGCGCATTGAAAGCTCACCAATCACAGCAGTGGCCGTTTACTTACAATTCTGAAAAAGGTAACACCCTTGAAATGAAGGGATTGAAAAAGATTGAAAAAAATAATAATAATAAAATTCAGATGAATATTTTTGTTGTTATTTTTAAAGAACTTTTTTGGTTGTAAAAAACTTCAGACCTTTATGTTTCTGGAGGTTAGCTTATGAAAATGCATTTCATGACCACTTTAAGAATGAAAGCCAGAGTCACACGTTGTACCTTGGCTGTCGAGTCTCTCCATGTGGTTCTTGAGCTTCCTCCACTGCAGGCGGATGCTGTTGGTGAGCTGCTCGCGGGCCTGTTCACACGACTGCTCCAGAGTCTCTCTGCTGGAGTCACCAGCCTCCTCCTCACCCTCAGAGACAGCCTGATGATAAAGAGACAGTTCATCCAACAATTACTCGCCCTCATGCCATTTCAACCCCCTAAGACTTTGATTCATCTTTGAAACACATGAAGACATTTTTAACACATTATCATTCTTTTGCTTGGGTTGAACACATCATTTTTTGGTTGGAACAGCAGCTACGCTAAATTTGTCTCTGTTTTCTTCTCTGTTTCTGCCATGGGGCTCGCATCCCGAGGCAACTAGACCCTTACGAAGATCTGAGATGACCGAGGGCTACTGTGATGCCAACCCTCCAGAGGACCTCAGATTATGCTAAACCTGGAACAACATGCAGAACTACCACATTTTGCTACAAGTTTAATCAATTAAAATTTAAAATAAGTTTAATCGCAACCTATAATCCCTGCAGTTAATAGTGTTCAACGTCTGTTTGATTACATGTAATTTAACTAACTGCATGATTTCCTCTATACCACTAATAACCTACTCCAAAATATAATGTATAAATTTCAAATTTTCTGTAAAGCTGCTTTGCAACGATTTGTATCATGAAAAGCACTATATAAATAAACTTGAATTGAACTGAACTGAATGAATAAAAACCAGAGAAATTCTGTCCCTTCATTGAACGTCCATTCCACTAAAACTATAAGTTCATGAAGAGTTTGTAAAAGTAATCCAAATGAATCGAGCGGTTAAATCAAAGTCTTTTAAAGAGACACATTTCCTTTACATGATGAACAGATTTTCATTTTGATATAAATATGAACACTGATCAGCACAAATATGGTAAACGGAGGTTTGTCTTTTAAACTTCCGTTTAATGTATCTTATTTGATGTGCTCTGTGTGCGCTGATCAATGTTTTTATATGAATAAAAGCCTAAAATAAATCGGTTCATTACATAAAGCGAGACTTGGATTCTTTTTAGGAACTTTTTTGTTTTAGCAGAACCATTTTCCAGTGGAAAGATAAATCTCTCAGGTTTAAAAAATCTTAAATTGGTTTCTTGAAGATAAACAAACGTTGTATGAGTTTGGAACGACAACATTATTTCCACCAATAATAAATAAATAAAATATCTACTGGCAAGTTTCTGGAAAGACATTTTCTGCATTATCTAATGCACAAAAAAAGTCTTTAAAAAAAAAAGCCTAATTAGCTATTGGTTAGCCAAAAAAGAAAGTCATTTCAGAGGTGGAAAAAGAATGAAGATTCTGAAGACTCAATGTAATGTGGTGAACTGTGAAAACTTTAAAAACAAAATAGGGTGCATTTTGGTTTCATGCTGATTTACAAGATTTATAAAAAAGTTCACTTGACCAGGAGTGCAAACTCGTCAGGGGTGAAAAAGGTGACAAACTAACCCCACAACCACCACCCCCTCTTAAGTGCAAAATGCAAAATGTTCTATTTAGCAACAAAAAATTGAAGTGGGTGAGTGGTAAAGTTTGGCTACCTGAACTAGTTAAATGCCAACATAGGTAAAGGCAAGTTAATTCACATAGCACATTTCACACACAATGGCAAATATACTGCTTTATATAGAGAAAATGTTACACACTGCAAAAAAAAAAATGCTTCTCTTACATTTTTTTGTTTTGTTTCCAGTCCAAATATCGAATAATTCTTAAATCAAATCTTTTTTCTTTTTTTTTCAGAAAAAAAGTCAAGTCAAAATAATCTTGTTTTTGGTTTGAAATAAGATTATTTTGCTTGTTTGAAAGAAAAACTCCCTTAATTTTGACTTTTTTTTTTTTCTGAAAACAAGACAATAATTTTTACTTGTCTAGAAAATGCTTCTTGATTTAAGAATTTTTAGATATTTGGACTAGAAACAAGACAAAAACTCAAGGAAAAGGACAAAGGAAAGCGTTTTTTGCAGTACACCATTCAAGGATAAACCCCTTTATATGATTAATTAAAAGACGTTTGAGCGACAACTACGGTCTACAATCAACGATTGTTAAGATGTTACGTGAACTTAGTCAGGGCAAATAAACCACTGTAAATCTTCATTTCAGCACTCGCTAAATGCGAGGTGTTTCTCCGTCTTGAAACAGGCTGTTACAGGCTGATACTTAGCTATGGCTTAGCGCTGCCTCCACTTGAGCTGAGTGATACTAATATTACTGTACATTAAACTGTATGCTTTACTTGTACGTCGAACAGTTCTCAATCGACTTCATGTCAGAGTAAAAGCTTACTGATATGTGAGACAAATGTTAAGGTCGAGACTGAGGAGCATTTTTGCAAAGGGTAGCGAACTAATGTAGTAATAACGTAACTTATAATCTTCATAGCTAATCACAACAGCAGCCTCACGCAAAACAAAACAAAAAAAAAACAAAAAAAAACAGCAGCCTCGCGCGGTAATTGACCGTTCGCAAAGAGCTTGATTGACAGGCGATCTGACCAATCAGAACGCTGAGATTATGTGCCGCCGCTGCTATCCGCCATCTTGCCCGACAGCTACGACAGGTCTCCATAGAAATACATGTTAAAACGGGGTAAAAAAGACCGACTGAATTGAAACTTTTTCAATATAACTAAATATAAATATGTGCTGAGGCTTAAACTGTGCTGTTGTTGGTTGCCACAGTAACGGCAATAAACTAAGGTATTCCTTTAAATACTTGTTTTGCGTACCAGAAAATGTCCCGGCGCTGCATGCATGGCTTGCAGCGCTTAAGTTAAATACTGAGTGTTAAATAATAAAATAATATGTTAAAACGTGTGCTCTTATCATTCTGTGGACAAAATCCCGTGAACCTCGTCCCGATCGGGAGCTGTTTTCAATGCAGACAGGAGAGCAGATTAACTTCGGTGGACTTGAACTTGAAAAATGGTCTGTTCCGCGGTTAAAATAAAATACTTTCTGATGTTTATTCATGTTTATTTCGTGCTTTAAGTAAATATGAAAAGACGATCTGTTCACGTGTTCGAACTGAGGCAATACAGCGATCTGTCACGACACATTGAAGAGCCACAAAACGGTATTTATTGTTTAATTTCTTTAAAAATGACAGTTTAAAAGCTGAGGGTCCTGAGACCTTGTTTCATATCAGAAGTAACCTGCTCTGTCTTCTCTGTCAGTGTGTTGTCAGTTTCCTCTTTGCTCTGCGATGTATTTTTCACTGCGTGAGAACATGTGTGTAGTGTGAGAGCGGCATTGTTTGTCGGTCATGGCAACAGTAACTAAGGGTGGGCGGGTTTTGCGAACGGTCAATTGCCATTTAAACTGAAACACCATCATTTACAGCAGATACAAATGCATTCCGTCCTGCTCTACAGCGAACTTAATTTAGCTAGCTACAAACAGGCTAATCTAACCACCAACATAGCCCAATTACTTCAAAAATAAGTTGCTTATCGTTAGCTTGTTCCTTCACGTTTTACATTGCCTCTGGAAATATGGACAGTTGCCTGCAGCGTCTAAAAGTTAGGCTTCAGGAGGGAGATTGGTTGGATGAGGGAAAGAACATTAAGGTGAGCCAATCAGAGGCAGAGTAGGGCGGGTCCATTCCTTTGCCAACGGGAAAAAAAATGCTACAGGTGATGTGACAGATGACTCGCAGATACGACGACCACAACAGATTTTTACAGATCTACACGATTCACGTGGATGACCTATTTCAAGGTGAAAACGGCGAACTGACTTGACACTGTTTGATGCTGAAACATTCAATGCAATTCACAACTTTAAACAAACAAAAAAAAAAAAAATTACTGCGTGTGAAGAATATGTGGGGAGACTTCAGACCTGCTCTAGGCTATCATCTGCTGGCTCTGTTTTGACGCAGTGTTTCTTTGGGCTCAGAATGGCGATCATGTCCTTCTTCATGTGCTGCAACACTTTCTTAAGCTCTGAGTTCTCCAGCATCAGCGACCTCTGCCGCGTCTCATAATCACTCAGCAGAGCCCTGTACATCTCACCCTCATGTCTGACAACACAAGAGCAAATGTTTTACACCGTTTCACTGTGAGAAATACAAATGCCATGTCAAAGAGCCACATGAGCACAGGAGTTACCTGGCCTCCATCTTGCCTGTCTTCCAAAGGCCTCTCTTGCCATCTGACCTTCCCACATGGTTTGAAATTTCAATGGCTGAACACATATGAAAACAGAGAAGACAGAAATACTGTAAACTTCAAATTTTTCTGGATAATGCAAATTGTGAATGTTTGCAGTCTAAAAAGGAAAATAAAAGAATAAAATACGACTAGGAGAATAGACATCTGACTGCTTCATGTATAAAAGCTATATAAGAGGTTGCCAGATATCCAAGCTCTCACAGAGTTTCTTGTCTCTCTTGTCCATGAGCAGCTGGTTGAGACGTTCCTTCAGTTTAGTGCACTCTCTCTCTTTCCGCTTGGTGTCGTGGTTATACTGTGTGGCACGACTAGAGATGATGCTCTGCAGTTTCTGTACCTGCACCATATTAATCACACATAGAAGTAAGGGTGCTGTATGATTATTACGCAGGGTATATACACAGTACACTGAAGGCTTAAAAAATTAAATGAAAATAAATGAAAGAATAAACAAACAAAAGATATCAACAAACTTAAAAACTATATATAGTACGGTGACGCATTGCTGCCACACACATTTCCACTCAATTACGTCATCATAACGAGATGTGATGTCATTTTAACATCATCTTTTCTCATTAAAACATCTCTCGTAATAACGAGATATGTCGTAAAAACAATATAATTATCTCCTTAAACATCTTTTCTCGCTAAAACGACATTTTTTCTCATGATAACGAGATGTCGTAAAAACGATATAATTATTTAAAATGACATCTTTTTTCGTTAAAACGACAATTCTCTCGTTAAAATGACATCTTTTCTCATAATAACGAGTCTCATAAATGTGTTTTAATGGTTTTAATTGTAGCGGCATGTTTATTAGGATTAATCTCAAATCTGTCTACAAAATAATGCTACCCAATAACTGCACTCAGACCCATAGGATATGACTCGTTTAAGATGATCAGATCAAAAAAGGTATTTTTGAATATTTGACACTGGGCTTGGAATATTTCTTTATTTGAATGAAGTTTGATTTAACAACAAATCAAAATATGAACAAAAGAAATGAGATTTTACAATAGGCTAATACATAAATGTAAAAACTAATGTCGTTTTAACGAGATAATTATGTTTTAAAGAGAAAACATCTCGTTATTAGAAGAACATTTTTTTAACGATAAAAGTTAAAAGGAGATGTCGTTAAAAGGAGATGTCATTTTAACGACATTTTTACGACATAATTGAGTGGAAAAAAAATCATGTGTGTGGCAGCAATGCGTCACCGTAATATAGTACCAGCAACTGCTTGGTTACCCACATTCTTCAAAATATCTTCTTACAGGTTAATTTTAAGTGAACTATCCCTTTAAGATGCATTTTTCTTTATCCAAAATATGGTCGGCCAATTCACACCGTAGTTGTCACCTGATATTAACATGCATCTGATCACTTGTGATCGCTTCCTCATAACACGTCCAGTAATGATTACATGTTAAAGTGAGAGGCGAGTAGGTTGTGCTGTCTGGGACACATTTAGGACAGACAGCGTTTCCACTGCAAGTGATCGGGTCACATTTGCCTTTGACACCACAGATCATGACATTCTTTTGGTTGACTTTTGTTACCTCTTTATGTTAACAAAGAAGTGTCATATAACCCACAACTTCAGTATGGAGTGACACAGGGTTCATTTTAGGTGAGCCTGTCAGCCAGGTTACATACAGACACAGTGGACACATATGGTCCCAAATACATTGCTATTTTGCATTTTACATTTCAAACTTTGTGTTTGAGGGAAAAAAAAAAATATATATAAGTAGTTTAGTTAAAAGAAAATGCTGGACCAAAAGTATTCTAGCAAATATAGGGCAACATGAAGGGGTGCAGTTGTCATGCCTGTCGGACCATGTGAATTGAGTTTCTCTTACTTCCTCCTTCTCAGACTTGAGGCAGTTCTGTAAGGTTTTGATCCTCAGCTGCAGCTGTCGCTCACCCTCATGCAGGCCTGAGTTCTCTCTCCTGGTGTGCTCCAGCTGATCCTGAGACACAATTACACAACAGTAGAAGTTAAGCGTAAGCTGCTTGTTTTTTGCGCAGAAATTTTACATTACTAACAACAATTTCCTGTTATTTCACTATTTTATGGATAAATAATTAAACTTAGCGCCACAGCATTGTGCAAAATAGATCTCATTCAGCAAATGCTGAATGTTACTTGTAAAAATAAATGAATAAACAAACAACTTAAAAATCCACACTCCAGCTTGCAACTGAAACATGCAAATTTGAATATATTTGTAGCATTTTCTACCATTTAAATTTAAGTCATCATAAGACAAAAAACTTTGTGAAATGCAGTAATTAAAAAATACTAATAATAATATTATATATATATATATATATATATATATATATATATATCTATATATATATATATATATATATATATATATATATATATATATATATATATATTCACTTCAGAAATCTTCCAGACTTTTACAGGAAGATTTTACTTATTTCCCTGACTATTCCAGGCCTGGAAATCACATTTTAAAATTCCTTAATATTTCCAACCCATTTTTTTTTTGTCTGGAGGAAATGTAGAAAGCCCAGTACTTTGAGTCTACAGTTGCTGTGCTGCAGATGCTCGAGGTCACTGCCGTTCTTCAGCTGCTGCGTCTCCAGTTCATGCAGGGCATGCTGAGCTCTCCTCTGCAGCTGCAGTACTTCATAGAGCAGGTTCAAAACTGGCACAGCGCTCAGACTGCCTGATTTAGACTCTAAACTCACTCCAGTCAAGCCCAGCGAACACACCTCCTGAGGAGAACCAAGAGAAACATCTGATCATCTGCTTTGTCAATTACAATCAGAAAGAATTCAGCTTGAAACAACTTACACAATTATGTTGTTTTTTTAACAGTAAAGTAACTTAATATGCATGATTTAACAGTATTTTCATCAAAGAGTTCACAGTATGTCTCGGGAGCAATCAAGACAACAACTTTTAATGCAAATTGGCATACTAGTAAACAGTGCTGGGGTAATGCATTAAAGTGTAGCAGTGTTGTGTATGCTGTGTAAACACGATGCTTACTGTGGTTCTAGACTAAACGTCTTGACTAAATTCATTTAGTTACTTTTTTAATGAGTAATGCAATATTGTGATGCATTACTTTTAAAAGTAACTTTCTCAACACTGTTAGTAAAAAGCCAGAGAACTTATTTTGTAGGGCTGTGACGGTGGCAGATTTTTACCACCGCGGTGGTAATGGACCAACTACCACCGGTGGCGCGGTGTTGTGTTGTGTGTGTATATATAATATATAATTCTGAAACGCAAAAATAAATAAATGAGGCTCAATAATTTATTAACAAACGTGCGTGTTTATTTTAGCACTTCCTTCAGTGAACACTCAGCCTGCAAAATACTAAAATAAATATCAAAGAAATAATATAGTTAAATAGGAAAGTAGCCTTAAATAATAAAGTTAAATACACCCTGTCTACCTCACGTGAGTGGCGTGGTGAGAACCCATAATCAGTGATGCTGTCTACACAAGATGTGGCACGATACGACATGACAAATCCCTCACAGTAAACTGCTTTGTCCTATTTATGACGTACCAACACAAAGTTCAAATGTCCTGTGTAGACAGACTCAACCTGTTGTGTTGCGACGCGGCGTCCGGTTTAGACACGGTTCACTGTTCCGCCACCAAGCAAGCGGACGCGTTAACTCCTTGTCTGCACGCGCTCTCTGTGGAATAGGAATCGCGGCATATGTTGCCACATTTCTTGTTGGCATCTTCCATTTACCGCAGTCTCGTTCGTATTTGGCCAGTTTGGAGAAAGCCTCACCAATACAAACCTGACCAGCCAGCCGTTTGCGATCACGTGAACTTGGAAGACACTTGTACAAACGCAGATGGGTGACATGAATGGAAATGATTCCAGATCGGCGATGTAGTATTTGGTTTCCCAACAAGGTCCATTGCTCATCACAAAATAAATTTGCTGAATGCAGAATAAACTTTATTTTCCTGCGCTCAAACCTGACAATCTAAAGGAAATGCCGTGTATGGCGTTTGAGGTAATTTGTGAATTAGCATAGATTTATAGTCTAAATAAAACAATTTGCAACTGTTATATTATGCTTGTCATAGAGTGTGTGACGTCACGTGCACTACCGCCGGTGGCAATAGACAACCGCGGTGACAACCGACCACCGCGGTGACACGGTTGTCACGGCCACCGTCACAGCCCTATTACATTGCCCAGTCTGGACACCTTTAATGGCCATATTTTGTGTCTGATAAATAACTTGTTTCGGCAGTGTGAAGTAAACACACCCAGCCATTTTTATATATCACTTACCTTGCACAAAGTGACCGTAAAGCCCACCGATAATGTCTGAATTAATTCATTTACAGACATATATTCTAAAAACTTAATCCCCATTACTGATATGCTGCAAGCCATGTCATTTTAGGTCCAAGTATTGGTTGCGAGTCAATGACCTCTTATGGGTGGGAATCACAATATGTCCGCTCAAAACCACCTCCTGCTGGCAGTTTATAATTCTATGACCAATCCATTATGAAAATAGATCAGTGGTTTATATTCTTTGTACCTTTTTAGTAGTGCATTAATATCCATCTAAACAAGAACAAACAAAGGTGGAAACATCTTGGTTATGTAACCCTGGTTCCCTGAGTAGCTGACTCTGTAGTAACTCCTGGAAGGTGTTCCCACTGAGTAATACTACAGACAGTGTGTCTGCCAGTTTATGAGCCTGTGAAAACATATGCACACACTGAGAGAAAAATATGGCACCTGTTCAAACAGATAAAGCCTGGGAAACAAGAGTGAAGTCAACATCCAGATTATCAAATCTGATAAAAGTGTGCAGAGAGGCCCAACCTGCAGCCACACAAATATCCTCTAAAGCTGCACCCTTAGATAATGCCTGAGAAGGTGCAACACCTCTAGTAGAGTGAGCTTGACTGCCAAGAGGCGAAGATGTGTCACGCACCTCATAAGGAAGTCGCATCTTTCACCCAGTGCAACATCTGCTGTTTCATAGTGGCAACACCTTTGTTGCAGCCACCAAAAACACACAAACAACTGATAAGATTTACACCATTGGCTCATGCAGTCACCGTTAATCTGTAACACCCTCACCAGACAAAGCATATGCGGTCTCTCATTCTTCAACCACTCAAAGAATGGAGGAGAAAATGACTGCAACAACATCCAGAGAGCAAAATGAAGGAGACGCTACTTTTGATATGCAACCTAGCTTCGGCTGCAACAAAACCATCACTAGACTGGGAGCAATCGCCAATACATATACCTTGAGTGTAGTTGGGGCTGCATCTGTAGAAAATTACTCTTGAAGGAATGCCAGCACAGAACTAACAGGGCAGGAATCCGGACTGTGATTGTGCTCTCTGCAGAGTGACGCGAAAAAAACAAACAAAAAAAAACATCACCACTTAAAAGCGTATAGCCTCCTAGTAGAGGGTATTTCCATTATCTCTGGTCCAAAAAAAAAAAAGGAACAGCCTATTCAAAGACTTAACTAGAAGTTTCCACATTTTCTGCCAGGGATCCCACACACCGCTCCGAGCCTGAGAGTGTAAGGGTTTGCCCAAATACTCACACTTGCGGTTTTTGCACTTAACCACTTGTCTACTTAGATGATGTATTTCCTGTTTATGGCCCAAGGGTTCAAGTGAGAATGAAGACCACAAGTGTGTGCAGAACTTTTCGTTACCTGATGGGACACACCTATAGGTTTGTAAAAATAAAAATGTTTGCAAAAATAAAAATGTTTGCAGCACTTTGTTGATTTTCAATACTTTGCATTTTAAAATAAACTTCTAAACATCTGTTCAGTCTCTCAATTTAGTAATTGTGGTGCTTCTAATAAAGTGATAAAAAGCAACTGCAAATGTTGTACAAAATTAACACTCATTTTTGCACCAATAAAATGTGCAACATTTTGTTTTACTACCAAACTCTATGTAATATCTAATTATTAATAATAATAATAATAATAATATTTAACTTACACTGGAAAGGTTTCCGCAACCTCTTGCGAGATCTCAGCAAAAAGTCCCAATTTATTTTCAGAACATTATGCATGATAGGACACCCTTAGCCTCGAATACCGCTCCGGAGTGTGGATTTAGTGTGCATTAAGAGCATTGCGCTTTGCCATTTCTTTTGCTCTCAAGTGACCAAGATTGCAAGTGTGGGTATTTGAACAAGCCCTAAATCCACTTTGGGATGCATCTACCAAAAACATTTATGGTCGCAAGTTCGAAAATTACCAATAGAGTTCAATGGAACCTGAGACCATAGTTAGCTAACAATGCTTTTGGGAAATGCTCCCCAGATCTCCAAAGGAAGCTCGTAAAGGAGAGACACCAAATCCGAGAACAATATGGTGAAATGGCCAAAATGGTGATACCAGCACTCTGTTCTCCCAGACCCCCGTAAGAACTGCCGGAAGCAGACTTAGTGGAAAAGCACTCAGATGGACCATCGGCCACACATAAGCCAGAGTGTCCATCCCCAGAGGCAACGGAGGAGACAGAGAGAATGAAATGGGCAATGAGCTGTCTCACTCGAAGCTAACAGGGCAGATCCACTACTGCCCTGTCAAACCTCTGCCAATTCACACCAATGGTCTAAAAATGTGAATTCCATTCTTCAGACTAGGGCTGCAACAACTAATTGATTATTATCAATAATGAAAATAATCAACAACGATTCTCATTATCGATTAGTCGGTTCTGCCCACAGTGCATGTCCAACTTCAGCCAGCTGCGTCAAATTATAGCACTGAATAACGCATTTCTATGGACAAAATGTATCTAAAAATAATGGAGGAAACAGAATGAGATGCTGCGGGAGAGATACATGATCCAAGCTGCCCAAAACATGGGCATTTATTTTAAGCTTTAAGCTAATGCATTAGTGTTAGGGCTGCACAATAGATCGTTTCAGCATCGATATCGTGATGTGCATATCCACGATAGTCACATCTCAAGGATGTGCGAAGTTTAGTAGGCCTATACTGATCGCTATGGGTATCCATTTTAAAATAAATTTAGTAGCAGAGTTACTGCAAGCGATTTTCAGTGTTGGAAATCCATTTATCCTTTGTTGAAACTTCCGCGTCGTCGAGGAGAGCACAGGTCACGCTTTCTTAGCAATGGCAGACGCCATGACAGTGCAAGCTCTCGAGCGCTTTGGAAAGAAGAAAGCGGCACAGCTGGTGTTTTCAACACGTTTTTAGGTGCACCATGTGAACGGCCCCAAAGTCTGTCTACACTGGACGTCACAAAGCGACCGTTGCCAATCATTTGAACTTTGTGTCAGTACATCATAAACAGAACGAGGCAGCAGTTTACTGATGGGGATTTGTCGTGTCGCACCGCATCCAGTGTAGTCAATCACACAGCATCGCTGATTATAATGGGTTCTGTTGTATTTTGCCGCTCGTGTCCAGTGTAGACACGGTGAGAGCCATGCAGATGCACATGAACACTGAACTCCATTCACTTCCGCTACGATTTGTGCCTGAAATGACACACATGCGCAAAACTATGTCAAAATGCATGTCTCTGCAAGTATCCTTGTAAAAAACAGTTGCTTATGTCTTAGGTGAAGGTAAACAGTTGAGAAAGAAAGAGGATAACAATAACAGCAGTTTAATGTGCCTGTTGTTTTGTCAAGTTAATCAAACAACAAAACAGAGAAAAATCCCTTTTGTAGCACAACAAATCAGTTAACACAGATTTATTAGATTTAATTTATATAGTGAAGACAATGCAGTGTTATTTTACATTTGATTATTCAATTTCTGTACCTGAATACTGTTAGACTTGCCTTAAAAATAAAAAGCACTGTTTATTTTCTTTGTATCTTTGTTCTATTATATTTATCTATGCTTGTAATTTGTTTATTTCCTATGCTGATTTACTCACCTACAAAATCACCCCAATCATCGATTTATTTTTTATTTTTTACAAACAGAGCTATTCAAGTCATCAATGTGAGCTTTTTCCAATATTGTGCAGCCCTAATTAGCGTAATGGCTTGCCCTGTCAGTTGCTTTGACAGAAGCGTGTGCGTCCTCAGCGCAAAAACTTTCAGTTTACTGTCATATCCTAATCTGTAAATGTCACAAATTCATGCAAGCATTTCCATTTTTGCATAAAGGCCTGTCCTGACAGTCTGCGAGGAGTTTAAATCTTTACTGAATGAGCGCCGGCGAGTCAGACAGACAGAACTCAATGGAGAGGGAGACAATACTCGGCGCAAAAACACTGTGCTGAAATATCTGTTGTTGAACATTAAGGTGTAAAAGTCAACAAGTAGTGCATGTATTTAATGAGAATAGGAACTGTAAAGGGATAACAGCGTGTAATTGTCTGAATATAAATATCAGACGCTTCATAAACGCCTCTTACAGGATAAAGAAATGACAGTAAGAGGTGACTGTGATCAAAGTGAACGTGTTCCCGCAGAACATTCGAGATTGTGTTTTTATTCGTCTTTATTATCTTAATTTTTAATGTAGAGATTAACTCTTCACTATATACAGTGCTTAACAAATTTATTAAAACAAATGTGTGTAAGGTTTTTAAAAAATTATGTAAGGTTTGTGCCACTGCTGCTCTAAACTAACAGTATTGGTGATTACCAAAATCATTTTTTAGCTTTCTGTATTGGTTAGTCCACCAATATGCGTAAGCTCTTTAGTAATAGTAGTAGGCTATTTCTAATGCTATAATATAATTATGGCCGTTGTCTATGAAAGAAAGGCAGAAAAAAAAAAAGTCAGATTTTCAGATACCCAATTACAGTAAAAAAGTACAAAAACAATGCAAGCAAGAATGCAAGCTGTTATGAAAGGCATAGGAGGCCATTTTTGTTATGTGAATAAATACTATTTAGTTTGTTATTTGCCCAATAAATGACAATAACATTTTTAGATTTAATCAATCTTTTGACAGATTCCTAAAATATTTTCTCTTTATCATGACAGGTGGTCTAATAAATTGTTAAGCACTGTATGTTTTGGCACTTTTGTTTGAAGGATATTGGGCAGAATGTTGAAGTGGTTTTTTGTCAAAAAAAAGAAAAAAAAAAGAAAATTGGGCCTTTTATCTGATTAATTGGTTAAATCGAAAAAATTAAAAAAAAATATATATATCGGCCAAATAATTGATTATCAAAATAATCATTAGTTGCAGCCCTACTCCAGACCTCAACCTGTACCCTGAGAAAGAGGTGCTCCCAGATTCAAAACACCTAGGAGATGCACCGCCCTCAGCGACAGAAGCTTTTTCTTTGCCGAAAGAGGAATGGGGCATAAATTCATTCCCCCTAGCGCTTTTACATAAGAGACCACTGATGTTGTCCATCCTAATGTCTGGAATGAAAAGGCTCAAGGCTAAAAAAGCCACCATCACCTCTATGTAATTTATGTGCTATATGAGATGATCACCTTTCCAGACTCAATAGACTGGATGTTTTTCAAAAACTCCATAAGACATTTATCATCATCTTGCAGTGACAGACTTTGCCCAAAGGCGCAAACCGCCATCCTCTTTCAGAACTAGAAAATACTTGATGTAGAAACCAGATTCTCTCTTGGGAGGAAGCATTTTCTCTACAGCTACTTTCTTCTTACAGGGAGTGTATTTTATGCCATAAAATCTGAGCTTCCTGAGCTTCTGTGGAGAGCTATGAGGGGGGTAGTGCCAAAATTGTATAGTGCACATCTTTTATATGGTTTGCAGAACCTAACAAGAGACATTCAACAGAGCCTGTGAAAGAGGGTCACTGAGGCTCATATGAGAGCAATGCAATTGCCAGACAGTGTGCAGATCAGAGAAAGCCTTCTACTTCTCCAGTCAGTGCATGAGATATGAGTGTACCAAAAATGTCCTGTGCCTCTATTTGTTGCAAGCCTTCCCAAATGGGACCTTTAAGTGGCTGAGCAGTAGATAAAACCCATCCCAGAGTTTAAGAATGCACAGCCTGACTCAATATAATGGGTTCAGTATGCACCCCGGGGGGCAGGGGGCAATGCTTCTTAAAAGCACATCATAAACATCTGTGCTCCGTAGACAATGCTGTGTGGCACGCAAACAAAAAGATTGTCGTTCAACACACTGTCCGAGATGTGAAGTGGCAAAACTAACAAAACAGAATCTGCAAGACCGCAAAGAAAAAGGCAATTGTCTGAAGGGGGGCCTGTCCTCTCTTTTGATAACCCGTGGGTCAGCAACACGTTTTGCGTATATGAAAAGTCAAAGACAAATTTCTACATTAGTGGACAAGAAAGGTTAATCAACAATTCACTGCATCACCAAAAATCCCCAACTGAGCAACAGGAGCATTCAGGACTTCTTTCTCACACATATCATTTGCTTGGTATGCATGCAATACCACCATGGTATGCAGCACCGCACCTTCCTGACCAGCAGCCATATAGGACTTACTGATCAGGAGCGATGTAGTCTGCAAGGCTTAGACAGCAGAGCAGGCCACAACTTCCAAGATAGGGCCTAAGATCGCAAGAGAGAAAGAGCAAGGAGATGCTGGAAAATGGTAGTGGCCTGTGAGATGGTCTGGTTGGCAATGATGAGTTCAATCTTTGGGGGGGAAGAAAAAAAAAAAAAAAAAAAAAAAAACACCACGAAGAGAAAAGGTGATCTATATTTTGGTAGCTTCCTATATGAAGAATACAGACTTTATTAGAGCCACAAAAAAAAAACATTATGCTGAAAAAAAAATTGCTCCATCCATAGTCTTCCAGCCTAGGGTGAAATCATTATGTACATTAAAGTCAGCGTGAACTGGAAGTGCTGACTTTATTTCAGTATAGTGATGTATAGCAAAGTAAATAGAGTCTATTTTAAATTCATGAGGACTTTAACAGCAATTTGGGACATATATAATGTAATTTAATGGAAACCTTTGTGAGTGGTGCTCTGTGGCATGCAGGATTTTGAACAGCCTCCTGAGTCGTAGCTGGGCGCATGTGGTCGCACTGGTGTGCATGTACTCATAGAAAACAATATGTTTGAATTTTACATTTAATTTATCATGGTATGTGTCAACACTCAAAAGTTCAAACTAATGCAAAGAGAGACACATTTCCTTGGAAAGAGTGCCGCTCTGACTCTTGCCAAACTCCTCAAGAGTCCAATATGGCAGTAGAAAGAACACTTTCCCAGCCTTAAGTGCAAACCCCACCAGAGATATACATGACACTTGATCTGCTGAGAGCGAGAGAAATAGGAAGCACTCTGTCGGCTGACTCACAAGCGCAACATTGGATCTGCGGGACCCAGGCTGAAATGGTCAAATTTCCTATATTACTCATAAAGAGGGCCTTAAGCGAAGAACTTCACTGTAAATTTATTGCAGTGTGACATATTAAAAAAAGCCATTAAGTATGGCTTGAGCATGACTAAGACCCAAACTCTTAACACACTTATCGTGTGTTTCCTTACTTGTGATGAAACAAGAACAAGGAGATATACAAAGACATACAGAGGGAGGTGCTAGAGGCCGCTCCATTCTGTACGGGCTTCAGACAATCATCAGACCTGGAGAGTGTTCCCATAGGTTCACTCGAAGACAGGGACATTACTCTAAATACTCTTAAGAGCTAGAATTACACAGCCTTAAAGGTACAAGTACATCTTCCCTGTCCCTTAAATTTGTCCAGTGGGACTGAAGCACCAAATGCGCTGTTCGTTTGATGTTACATGTTCAAGACCACAAGAAATGGAGCCTTGCAGGGACAAGGGGAACGCCGTGATAAAGCTACTCTTTGCTTTGTGTTTAATGCAAATAGTTAAACATAATCGAAATCTATTTAAATCCTTACACTATCCATGTTGTTGCTTTGTGTTTACATCAATACCAATAATCAGATGAATGATAATAGTAATAGTTTAACTGCTGACATCATCATATTTAACATGTGAGCGATACTTTCAAACTCCCAATTTAAGGTACCTGATTGATATATGTGATGCACTGCGATACGTTCTCCTCAGTGCAGAACGCACTTAACATGCTGTAGGAGGTTTTGGGCAGAGCCATGGAGGAATGCAGCGAATGGTGCAAGTTTTGCCTGGAGGGAGACATGCTGATCCCAGAAATACTGGAAAGCTCTTTGGTGTCTGTATAGAAGACAAAAGAAAAGGCAGAGCCTGTTATTAAAGCCTGTCGAAACTAGACAGGTCTAACATGACTGTTTTAACATGGTGCCATGTAGCTGCAAAAAAGCTAACCTGGGAGAGTTTAAGTTGAAGAAAAGCTTTAAAATAATAATAAAAAAATACTTCAGGCAGTGCGTTTATATATTTGACAATGAGTTGTGTGTAAATGGTCTGAAGTTTTTAAATAATAATATTTCAAGATGGTCTGATGATGATCTGTGTGAAATTTGGTGAAGATCAAACAAATGGTCTAAAGGCTTGAAAAACTAGGGTTTAGACAATTCAAAATGGCAGAAAATCTAGTCAGAAATTGAAACCATGCTGGTTTTGACTATGCATTCAAAGTTTGTGGAAGTGAAAAAAACCCCCCAAAAAAACTAATTTTGTTTCTAGGCCTCACAGTTCAAAAGTTAAAAGCCTCGACATGAGTGCAGCTTTGACCTGTTGGTGGTGCTAGAGGGTTTATGATAGAGATATCAAATTTGCTATGGTAATAGTTCAGGTTGTCCTCTATCTGTGTGCCAAATTTCATCATTTCCCCAAGTATGGTCCTATGGACAGCAATAGAGTCAAAAGTGGAGGAGGACAAGGATAAGATAAAGACTGTACTTTGGTGATTGGCCCCTAATTGAAATAATAGTTCACAAAAAATAAAAATTGTGTCATTATTTACTCAGCCTCATGTTGTTCCCCAGTAAGTATGCTATTATGTCTCTTGTAGAACACAGATTTGAGCATTTTTGAACAATCTTCACAAAGCTTTTTTCCCCTCATACAACAACTAATGCACATACCGTATCTGTTAAGCTTTGAAGTTTTGCAGATATGGTCACTATAAACTGGTTGTTTTATGAAAAACAGCTGCATGAAGATTCTTCAAAAATTACTCTTTTGTGTCCATGGAAAAAGAGCAACAGCATACAGGCTTGGAAAGACATGAGGAGGAGTCAGATTCAGATTTGATTTAATTTTATTGCCACGTCAGCTTCACAGGCTATTTCATGGCAAACAAAGATTATACATTAAAAAAAAAAAA